>JASDQU010586567.1:27746-45235 GCA_032191745.1 Picea mariana | reverse complement strand
CTCACTTCCCTTGTTCTCAGTCCTTCCTTGGACCTAAGAGCTTCAACTCTCAACTTTGCACTCTTCGCAAGTCTTTCTCTACCCACCACACTTCCTTTCTTTCCTTTTTCAACAAGATTGCGCATGGCTCGAAATTCCCAGTCCATGGTTAGGTATGGAAGCCTTACGGATGGGTGGTCTACCCCATCCCCTCATTAACTCTTGAGGAGGTCTTCCCACCTACCAGCCTGACTGTGATTCATTCCTGGGTCAGAGGGTTGTTCTGATCTGAGCAATTAATTCCAACATGGTATTGGTTTGGTGGAGGTTAACGCAACCATTCTTGGTTCCCTCCACCACCTTTTCATAGAATTCATGGTTTTCTCTTAGCATGTCCCCTCTTTCAGCAATCATGCAACACGTAACCATTTTCTATTAGAATGACAGAAATTACATTCATCGACCTTTTGTACCAAGGTCCATCAAATCAAACATTCACACTTTTAGGTTTGCCATAGTTCCTTGGCCAATATAGTTATAATTGCAAACTGGGGTAAGGAGGGTGTTACAATTCCCTCCCCCTTAAAAGAACATCATCCTCGTTGTTCTATCTTTCCACATGACATGTATGTACAGGAATAAACAAAATCGGGTATGCCTATCTCATGGCATCCTCCATTTCCCATGTAGCCTCATCTGGGCCAAAGTGTTTCCACTACACCTTGACCTATGCAATTGTTTGATTATTGAGTGAGGTTTCCTTCCTATCTAATATGCATTGGGGTTCTGGCAGGAATCCTCCCTCTGGCACCACTTGGATCATAGATCAATCAATTATATGATTATCATCATGTACATATTTTTTCAGTAATGAAACATGGAAAACATTATGTTCTTTTACTGTGGGAGGAAGTGCTAGCCTATAGACTACAGGTCCCACTCTATCTAATACTTCAAAGGGTCCACAATACTGAGGTTCCAACTTGGCACAGGCTCCCATTCTCAGGGAACTCTTCCTGGGTCTAAATCTGAGATAGACATGGTCTCCTGCCTTGAACTCTCTGGGAGTTCTTTTTCTGTCGACATAAATTTTCTGTCTATCTTGAGAAATCTTTAGATTTTTATTTATCTAAATCACTGTTGTTCCATTTCTTTCAGCATGTTGGGTTCGATTGTAATTCTAGCCACTGGATTACTCCAGTTGTTTGGAATCTTGCACTATCTACCATGAGGGATTCAAAAGGGCTCATCTTCAAGGATTCTTGATAACCATTGTTGTAGGCAAACTCTACCAATGGTAGCTAGTCTTTCCACTTCTTAGGTTGATGCATTACATGCATCCTTAGCATGTCTTCTACTATTTGGTTCACTCTTTCTGTCTGTCCATCATTTTGAGGGTGATAGGCCATGCTGAACAACAATTTAGTCTCAAAACCAACCATTAGGGATTTCCAAAAGCTTGAAGTAAATTTGGTGTCTATTTCCGATACAATTTCCTTGAGCATGCCATGTAGTCTGAATATATCCTTCATGAAGATGTTGGCAATATCTATTTCCTTGCAGGTTGACTTGACAGGGACAAAATGAGCATACTTACTCAGTTTTTCCACCACGACCACGATGGCATCATTTAGCTTGGTCGACTTTGGTAATCTGGTGATGAAATCCATGGAGATGGTTCCCATTTCCATTCTGGGATTGGTAGGGGTTGTAAGAATCTTGTTGGATGCCAGTGTTCTACCTTAACTTGCTAGAATTCTAGGCACTTGGCTATATAGTCAACTATTTATTTCTTCAATCCAGACCAATAGAATTTTATCCTAGTAGCTGTGATCATTTTCTGATATCTTGGGTGACCAGTATACGGTCTCTTGTGTAGTTCATCCATTATGAACCTCTTCAAGTCATCACAGTTTGGAATATAAATTTCGTTTTTGTAAGCCAACATGACTTCATCGAGCATTTGGTAGCCTTCATACTTTAGTCTTGTAGGATCTTGCCTTAGGTATGAGGTCACGGTCTTGAAGAATGCATTTGTTTCTTGTGCATTCCTGAATCTTTCCCTGACATCCATTTCAAAGGTGCTTACTGCTACTAGATGAATCATTTTTATACTTTTTCTAAGGGCATCAACCACCCTATTTTCCTTTTCTTTGATGTGTTTGATTTCGAAATCAAACTCACCAAGGAGAGCCATCCACTTATCTTGCCTGACATTGAGTTTTGGTTGATCAAACAGGTGCCTCAACCCAGACTGGTCTATCATAAGCACAAATCTCCTTCCTAGGAGGTAGTGCCTACACTTTTTTAAAGCATGTACTATGGAAGCCAACTCTAGGTCATGGGTCACATAATTGATCTCATGCTCATTTAATTTTTGGGATGCGTAGCAAATTACACATCCCTCTTTCATAAGGAATCCTTCAAGTCCTTACTTGCAGACATATATACACACGAGGAAATCATTATGTGGGTCTGCAATATTCAGCACGAGTGAATGGGTCAGGAGGTATTTCAGTTCCTGAAATATTTCTTCACATTTTGATGTCCAAATGAATTTAATCCCCTTTTTATGAAGGGTAGTGATTGGACATCCAATCTTGGAAAACCATTTTATGAACCTTCTATAATATCTTGCTAAGCCTATGAAGGATCTGATATCAGATACATCCTTTGGGGTAGGCCATTCCATGATAGATCTGATCTTGTCGGGGTCTACTACCACCCCTTAGAAATAACATGGCCTAAGTAATGGACTTGCTTCTGGAAAAAATTGCACTTGCTAAACTTAGAGTAGAGATGGTTCTCTCTTAGTACTTGAAGTACGAGTATAAGATGTTCTTCATGATCCTATCTATCCTTGGATTAGATTAGGATATCATCAATGAAAACCAATACAAATTTTTTGAGAAATTTGCTGAGTACATTATTCATCAAGCACATAAAAGTGGCAGGGGAATTGGTTAACCCAAATGGCACCACCACAAACTCATAGTGACCATACCTTGTCCTGAAGGCTATTTTGTGGATGTATTCATCCTTAATCTGGACTTGATGGTATCCATACCTTAAGTTGATCTTCTAGAATATGGAAGCACCTCCCAATTGGTCGAACAAGTCATCGATTCTTGGTAAGGGGTACTTGTTCTTTATGGTTGTCTTATTGAGTTGTCTGTAATCTATGCACAGTCGGAGTGTGACATCTTTATTTTTCACAAACAAGATGGGCCCTCCCCACAGAGATACACTGGTTCAGATGTAGCCTTTGTCCATCATCTCCTTTAGCTGTAGCTTGAGCTCAACCATCTCTGGCATACTCATACTATATGGCGTTCTAGATGCTGGCACCGCTCCTGGTGTAAGTTCTATCGAGAAGTCAATATCCCTTCTCAGAGGTAGACCTGGTACCTCTTTTGGGAATACGTTCTTGTATTATCTTAATATGGGGTGGTCTATTAGGTTTGGTTTGTCATCCTCAACAGATTCCAACACCTGTATTGCATATAGAGGATACCCCTTTCTGCAGTACTTTTTCATTTGAAGAGATGATATTTGTCTTATTGGGACATGATTTTGAATCCCTTGGAGGGTTATATTTCCCCCTTCTTCATTTACACATTATAAATTTTTATGGTAACAATCCAACTTAGTTTTATAAGCAGCCAACCAATCCATACCAATCAACAAGTCATAAGATCCCAAGGAAAGTATGTTAAGGGTCGCTTGAGTGGGAAATCCACCCATGATGAATTGGCAGGTTGGTATGACCTCCGCCACTTTCCTTTTGGTCCTAGTGGCTAGTCGTACCAACCATGGATTAACATGTCTAACTGGTTGTAGCTTACACTTATCAACAGTTCGAGGGGCCACAAAAATCAAATTAGAACCAGGGTCAATTAAAATAGAAACTAGATGGTTGGCGATCATATCTTCCAGTTCCACTACTGAAGCTTGGTGGCCAGCTTGATTATTGTCCAAGGCTACATAGATTCGTGGCATGATCCTAGCCACATCATTGATGGTGGTAGCTTCTTGGATATTGTAGACTCTCTTACTATTCTTTTTTCTGTGTGGACAGTCCCTCAATCGATGATCTTCCCCACAACCCCAATATTTTAAGGGTTCCTTCTTTAGGTTATTGGTCTTTCCTGGGACCGTCTTAAAAGGTTTATTTCCACTTTGAGAGGGGAAATTTTGCTGATGCACACTTCTAGTAGGAAGGATCATTCTAGAATCCTTTCCATATTTATTAAATCTTGAGGATTTAAACCGCTTCTTCTTGAATCATGAACTACTCCTCTTCTTCCAGTCCTTGTGAGGTCTTGTCTTATTCTCGAACTGTTCATAACAATACCTCACCTTCTGAATGGTTTCTTCTAAGGTCTTTGGTTCGTCAAAATCAATTCTATCCCGGTAGGTCTGAGGTAACCCACTAATGAATTTCTGCATTTTTGCCTTTTCATATTTTATGTAGGGTACATACATCAGTAGCTCAAGGAATTTATTGACATATTCATCTATGGTGAGATTCCCCAACTTGAGTTCATAGAATTCCTTAGTCTTCCCATCCATGCATTTCTCTGACATATACTGCTTCCTAAAGTATTTCTCAATCTGTTTCCATGAGAAGTCCTTCTCATGGACTCCTTTCACATTCCTAAGGTCTTCCCACCAAATGGAAGCCTTTCCATTGAGGTTGAAGATGGCTATTTGAGCCTTCAATTTTTCAGAGTAGTCATGGACTCTGAAGTACTTCATTAAAACAAGAAGCCAAAATTCAACCTCTTCTCCCTTCTTAATCTCTCCATCAAAAGAGGGTGGTTTGGCTTTCTTTAACTCTTTAGGATCATGATTTTTGGAACACTTCCACTTCCTTTCTTCCCTTTGAGAGTGTGGGCTCACTCTGCTACTAGAAGATCTTTCGGAGTTGCCAACTTTATTTCCAAAGGACTCTGTCGATGAGTGTCCCCTACCTCCAGGTCGGGCCTTCTTAGAGGTACTTCTCCTAGTGTGGTCATGTTTTTGGATCTCAGGTGGACTTTGAATTCTCTTCTCATGTCGTCGATCCATATGATTGGTTGCGGGTTCATGCTACAGTTTCCTTTGTATGTCAGATAAGATCTGTAGCAAGACTACGTTAATTTTTGTTTGTTTTTCATTCTCCTTTATCAATCTCTCATTGTCATCTTTGCAACTCTGTAATTCGGCCCTGAGGATCCTTACAAATTAATATAGATCCGAATGGGTTTCCACCTCCCTCCTTTTGTCAGATTCTTCATCTCTATTGTGGGAGCCATCCCCCACTTCATGACACGTCACCATCCTTTAGTTTTGAAGTTTTCCCATGGTTTACCGACTGTTTGAGTACTGAAAAAAAAAATTATTGTTAGATAACAGTTTATGAATAATAAATGACTCAAATTTCTTAAATGCACACACACAGTAGAAAGTTTCATTCTTTTCCTCAATAAAAATTTAACTAGACTCTTTAAGAAGGAGGCAAGACAAGGAATCACTCTTAAAAGTGCTCTAAATATGGTTTTTGAGTGACTCGTCCATGAGCCCAAATAGGCCAAGTGCTGTAACCATGCTCTAATACCAATTTGTAACACACCCACGATGGGGCGAAAAAAAAATTAAAAAAATTCCATTCTCCTCACAGGAACAAATCCTCTCTGTCTATGGTTTCTAGTTTGGAAAGTCGGGGAACCAGCATGACCTCCCGGTCAAGGATCTCCGGTTCTAGATCTAAACGACTCTCTGAGACCTTAATGGTATCGTTTTGTAATTAAACACAGACCCTTTTGACCTCCTGGTGCAGGTCTAATGGTAACCACAACCTTTCCCTTCACACTTGTGAAATATCTGAGTTTGGGCGCTAGCCCCTTTTCTTATAAGCCCCTCCTTGAGGTTACCTTGGGAGATCACCTCACGTAACCACATGATTGAGGGTTTGGCCAAGGGTGGTTTGAAACCAAACTACTTTTCTCCTAGCAATTCATCCTGAGCCTCCATGTGTCCTTTCTCCAAACCGTGGTCGGGATTGCGGCTCGCCATCAACTTTTTAAAGTTCACACACCTTCAATCCTCACAATGCGATGGGACCGTCGATCTCATGATCTTGAAAATTCTTCTGATATGACGGCTCAGATGTGTCCTTTCAAATTCTATGGATCATATCTAACCCTTCTAAATCAATTACCGTGATTTAATTCTTGGTTCGGGCTTCGGGAGTTTCAACTCTCAAACCCTTTCCCCACTGGCATTTTATCCGGAGTTGGTGATCCACTGACATGTGTCTCCCTTTGATCCAATGATTATAATCCCTTCAAATCTTTGGGCTTTGGACTCTTCAAGTCTCAACTTTCACCTTTCCCTGAAGTATGTGGATTACTGTCGCGTTTCCACTTCAATTAGATGGTTGATATTTACTTTGGCTCTTTACCCAGAGTTCACAAAATTGTGCCACGTGTCTTCTAGACTAGATAGTCCATATTCACTTCGGGTCTTCGGGGTTCGGCAGTCTCAATTCTCAACTGAAACCCTAGTGAAATTTACCTGGAGCTTGTGATCTGTTAATGCGTGTCCACTTTGAATCAACGACCCTTGTCTCCTTCTAGACTTTGGCCTTCAGAGATCTCAGATCTCAGTTTTCCTCCCTCTCTATTTCACCCGGGACATTTTACCTAGAGTCCACGATATGTTGACATGTGTTCTCCCTTAGATCGACAATTACCAACTACTTCGGTTGTTCGAGACTTTGGGAGTTTGTCTCACTCCTCACCTGGAAACCTCCAAAATGATGATCCCCAAAATATTCGATCTATTGACATGTATATCCTACCGCCCAACAAACAGGATCTACTTCAAATCTTCACTTGGAGTCCATGGTTTTATGCTACCTAACCTTTGGATCCGATGACTAATGTTTACTTCAGACAATCTAACAGATTTCGTTTACTTCGGGTCCTTTCCTGGAGTCCACAGATTCATGCCACCTATCCTCTGGATCCAATGAATGACGTTTACTTCAAAAAATCTAATGGTTATCATTTACTTCGGGTCCTTTCCCGGAGTCCACAGATTTGTGCCACCTATCCTCTAGATCCTACGGTTGCAATCTGCTTTGGATCTTCAGATTTCATAAGTTTCAAATATCAACTAAATCTCTCTAATCGAGTATTCGACATTCACAATCTGTCACCACGTGTCCCTCAGAATCCGATGGTCCAGATTTCCTTTGGACTTCGAAACTTTGGTGAGTTCACTCCCCTATGAATGCAAAGTGATAAGGCTTATGCACCTTACTTAGATCGGACGTCTGTTGATCCTCGTGCTCTGATCCAATGACTACTGATGCTCTTCCTCCCAAGCTTCTGATTTCATTTGACTTGGAATATTTTTCTAAGTATTCAAAAGGCCTCGACCTTTGTTCCTCCTACGAGTCCATTTCTTGGCCTCATTTGCACTTTCTGAAAAATTATATCATTTCTAAGTTTTATCTCCTTGGGGATTTTGATTTCCCGTGTACTCCTTGCGTTTCAGGGATCTCGTCAAACTCAGGTCAAAGGTCAACAACGATCGACAGTTCACAGTAATTGTGGGTCCCTAACCTGCGTGCTCTTTATCAGAGAGTTCAACCCCCATAATCTAGAAGGCACTTGGCCATCTTGGTACAACCGGGGTCATTGATCTTCCAGTCCGATGAGATAAATGATGTTGGTGAATTGCGGGCCGCGAAATAGCGCATCCACTAATTTCACCTTTGTGTTCTGAAATGATACCCAATCGTCGATTCAATCAAGTAGCTGATGTTTGACTCGTTAACCCCAGTGGGTGTCTGAATTGATCTGATGACCAGGATGACCTTTCCTCCCATTAAATGGTTCACCTCCATCTCCGCTGCCCAATTATTAAGTCATTGGTGGTTTGGGTAACTTGGCTATCATGAAATTTGACACCTTGGTGCTTTGAGTTCCAAAGGTCCCAAAACCTTCATGAAATATCTCCTTTTTATGCAGGGTTCCTAGACCCAGGTCACGTGGGACTTCATATAACTCCTGGCTATAACCCCCCACTCTTAATTGGGTTTTTGGTTGAGGAATTAGGCGCAGGTTCAAAGTCTCCTAGACTACTGGTCTGAAGGGAACACCTTCCCAACTCGTAGAACTTTAAGCTATGAATCAAGGCAAGATAACTTGTAAGGTTATAAAAATGGTAGCTATGCTAAGAGGCTTGCTACAACTCTTAGAACGATGATGTAATTCCCTGGGGAAAGTGCCCTCGAGTGATTAAACTGGAGCATATGGAAAAATCAAGCAGGAGTATAGGTTCTCAAGGGAATGAATGCATACTCATAACTTAATCGTTTAATACAAAAAATAACCATTTATAGACATATGAATACTTGCATGCATCCATTAATTACAATTCAAAGCACAAGGCTAGAAAACACTTATCAGAACCATAAGGTGTGATGTGACTGCTGAAAGGCGTGCTCGTTTCCACACAACCATAGGCTCAATCACTCCTAATGGCTTTATCATTGGCCACCCCCAAGGTTAGACCATGATTATTTGAGATTCAATCTCTTTCTTCCAGCTCAATGGAAGTTAGGGACGAAGGTTACTCTCCTTCTCCCAATACATAAATAGATAGGGATGAAGGCTACTCTCCTTCTCACGACTCAGTCTCTATTTTCTGGGATTAGAACTCACTTCCCTTGTTCTTAGTCCTTCCTTGGACCCAAGAGCTTCATCTCTCGTCTCTACACTCTTAGTAGGTCTTCCTTTGCCCACCACGCTTCCTTTCTTTCCTTTTTCAGCAAGATTGTGTGTGGTTCAAAATTCCCAGTCCGTGGTCAGGTCTGGAAGCCTTACGGATGGGAGGTCCACCCCATCCTCTCATTAACTCTTGAGGAGGTCTTTCCACCTAACAACCTGACTATAATTCATTCCTGGCTTAGAGGGTTGTTCTGATATGATCAATTAATTCTAGCATGGTATTGGTTCGGTGGAGGTTAACGAAACCATTCCTGGTCCCCTCCACCACCTTTTCATAGCATTCGTGGTTTTCTCTTAGCATGTCCCCTATTTCAGCAGTCATGAAGCACCTGACCATTTTATATTAAAATAACAAAATTTACATTCATCAACCTTTCATACCAAGGTCCATCAAATCAAACATTCACACTTTTAGGTTTGCCATAGTTCCTTGGCCAATATAGTTATATTTACAAACTGGGGGAAACAGGGTGTTACATATGCTCATGAGTGCTTGTAGGGTTATGATTTAGACTGCATTAGAAAAATGGTAGTTTCCTATGTTATTATCAAACCAAGTATGTAGTGATGCAATACCTTGCAAAACTTTTAATAGGAGGGACCCACTTAAATCCTCTCAAGTAAGAGAATTTTAGTGGGATATTGTGGGGGGCACAACATCTTCATATATATTAGAATTAATTTAGAGGGGGAGCTTGATGTAGGGTCATCCAACCCTTGTTCTTATTTATTATCCTCATCAAGTAGATATTTAATTTTTTTTTATCTATCCTTATTAAAGATCGTATGTTTCACGTCAAGGTAAATATGTGGGAAGGGTTGGAAAATCCTTCCTCTAGATTTATACTATTGTTGAGAGGGAGCTTTAAGTAAGGTCAATTGGCCATTTCTCTATATAATTGTTATAAATAACAATCCACGAGAAGGGATAACCAACCCTTTTTCTATATTAGTACTGTTGTGCAGTGGATCTCTTGGAGCTATTGATTGACCCTTCCTATTGATTAATATTATCATTAGGAGGGAGACTGAAGAAGGGATGCATGAAACTTATTCTATATTAACATTATCATTGATTGGGATATTAAATAATGGTTATCCTATCCCTCTTCTAACTCAGTATTTTTATTAACAAGGGATTTTGAAATGGTTGACAAACCCTTCTTTGATCTCACGAGTTTCTCATCCAAGGAAAGGCCAACTCTTCCTCTAGAATTGTATTCACATTAAAGAGGATCCATACGAAGGGTTAGTAAATCCTTCCTCAAGATTATTAATCACATCGAGAGGATCCCATAGAAGTTCCAAATGACCCTTCTTCAAGTATGATACTATTATTATTTAGGGGAAGCACTTTGAAGGGTCAAACCCAAGGAAGGGTCAACTGAACCTTCTGAAATCACAATATTCATGTCTAGGAGGAGTATGGAGAATGGTTGATTGATCCTTTTTTAATATTAGTATTATTATCAAGAGGGATCCTAGGGAAGGGTTAACTAACCCCTCCTCAAGATTAGTATTTTTATGGAGAGGGAGTCGGGGGAAGGTTGACTCACCATTCCTCATGCATAATATTCTTGTAATAAAAAGGGGAGGGGTTCACTAACCCTTGTTGAGGAATAATATTCTCCTCATGGAGGATCCCAAGAAGGTTCAACCAACCATGACTTAATCATAGTATTTAGGCTGAGAGGGAGTCTAGTGAAGGGTCACCTGCTCATTTCCCAAACATATTATTGTCATCAATGGGGAGCATGAAGAAAGTTTAGTTGACACTTCCTCAAGATGAATATTCATGTTGAGGAAATCCTAGGGAAGGGTTGAACAACCCTTGAGTAAGCTTAGTATTCACATTGACGGGTATCCTTGGGGAGGGTGGCTAAACTTTCCTCAAGCATTGTATTCTGTTCAAGGGAAAACCTAGGGAAGGATCATTTGACCCTTCCTCTATATTAATATTCTATTATACATGGATATTGAAGAAGGATATTTGATCCTTCTTATAGATTAATATTCTCATCATGGGAGAGTTTAAACAAGTGTTGGGAAAACCTTCTTAAAGATCAATATTTTCTTCTAGCAAGATATCAAGGAAGGGCGATATTTGAGAAGGTTCAGTTGATCCTTCCTATAGATTAATATTATCTTCAAAGGGAAGCCTAGAAAAGGGTTTGTTGACCCTTCTTCAAGATTATAATTCTTGTTGAGCAAGATCTTGGGGAAGAGTTGTTTGATCCTTCATCTATATTATTATTTTCTTCAAGTGAGATCCCTAAAAGGGGTCAGCTAACCCTTCCTCTAGATTAATTTTATTGCTAAATGGTTGATTAAATATGGTTGTCCAACTCTTATTTAAGGATATTATTTTTGCTAAGTGGATCTTAGGGAAGGGTTGGCTAGTCCTTCCTCTAGATTATTATTCTTTTTGAGGGGGTGCATGATGAAGGGTAGACTGACCATTCTTCAATATTTTTTCTTTATTATTGGGGGAAATCCTAGAGAAGGGTTGGCCAATCCTTCATGTTGATTAAAACTCATTGAGGGACGTTCTACAAAACCTTCCTCTACATTAATATTTTCACAAGGGGGACCTTCAAGAATGGTAATCCAACCCTCCTTCAATCCTATGATTATCATGATTTGACTTTCATTGAATTATTTAAGTGGCATGGTAATTTTTTGATGATATAATTTGTTGTTAATGTTGTATATGCAATTTTTAGTTTATATAACAGTTTGTTTCATTTTGTTTTTTGTTTTTTGATTAATTGCATGTAAAAATTGTCAAGGTTTGTCACTCTCAACCAATTCAAGGATATTCAATTTATTTAATTAATAACATACCACAATATTGGAGAATTCATATATGAATGGTATGTTGAGTTAGATGAACCACCAAACTACCACACATATTTATATATTTAGTAGGTGGATGGAAGAAGTATTTCTTCCATTGTCATTATCACATCTACACATGTAATTAATCAAGACATATTGTGTGTCCAAATTGTGGTAGTTGAGGACAACAATTGTTTTCTACTACAAGTTGAGCTTCTTGTTAGTAAATATCATCAAAATATAATGAAAAGTGACCTCAACAATGAGGATATATTTGATGAAAATTAAGGTTGCGTTTTATCGTCACATGACATATCAAACCTATCTAGGATAAATAAAGAAAAGTGATTTGAAAGAAAGGTAATATGACAATTTTATAAAATAGGTTTGTGGCAAAACAATGTCTTCTATATTACATCTGATTAATATGATAAATATGATCAATAATACTCATCATGAAAATAATCTAAAATTTCTTAGAATATCTTGTGGTGGAAGTTTATAAAAGGATATTTGTAATTTTAATTTCAAGTCCTTGATAACAATTCCTGCAAAGGTGATGATGCATAAGGTCACTAAAATCTACGATAAATTAGAAAACAATCATAAGGAGCATGTAAAATATTTCTATATTGATGTTAATAGATGTTTTATAGAACCTCCCTATTTTATATTTAAAAATTGAATGAGGAAGATGTGGAAAAATTGGTTTTGTCACTAGTCACAAACTTAACAACAACAATCAGGGAGGCTATTCTAATACCTTTTTACAAAGTGACCAATCTACCTCTTGTACCTAAATATGCAAATGAAATTGTAATGGAAACCTTAAATTTATATATCATGGATGGGAAACATACTATTATTTCTTAGAAGGAGATATTAAAAAAACAAATAAACTCATTCCCAATTTCATTACCATAAATCTCGTTTACTTCACGTTGAAGTTCCACAAAGCACTATTACCAAAATATACAAACACACAAATATTTCTAAACATGAATCGGTTGACACTCTCATTTTAACATCCCCATTTATGATCCCCATGAATTATAATGTAATTGTATAAATGTGAATTAGGCTGGTGAGCCAATGTGTTTGGGTGAAGGGCCTGTATTAATTTAATGTGGCTGTGGGACGAATTGCATATTATGAAGATTGAAATAATTAATAAAAGTAACAATCACTGGCTATGATATGAAAGAGATGAAGAACGATGGGGGGATATGATTCCACAAGAGAGAGGGGTCCAAGGGGGAATTATTCATGGGTATTAATCCAACCCACATTCATGAAATTATTATCTTTGTGTATAACCTTCTATTTGTTGATTGAGTGTATGAGAAACCAATCATTTAAACTCATGTAAGAGGGTGGGTGTGAGTGGTCGCATCCCATAGTTATTATATAGCATGGAATGAATTACAATCATCCTTGAGAAGAGTGTGTTTCAAGCAAGCAAGGAAGAAGAGGAAATTCGTATGCAAAATAGGAACAATTTTTACATGTACATTTTGGGCAGCAAAGGGAGAGCAGAGGATTGGGAAGAATACCATCCATGGTATACTTGAAGGTAGCCATTGTTTGGCTGTGTTTTCATGCTGAGAAAGAGTTATGTGTGTCTGTAAATCGCGTTGTGAGCTTGTGGTGTGTTGTTTCTGTTGAGGAAATGAACCAAGATCCTTGTGAAGGTTGTTGTGAGAACTCCCAAAGCAACTTAAAGTTCTCGGATCCTAGCTGAGGAATTCTTGGACAACTAAGTGCACCATGGATCTTGATAAATGAATGATACAAACCGAGGGACTGTGGGAAGTGAAGGGGTTACATTCCTTGGGTAGTGCAGGTTGTGGGTAAGAGAGAGATATAGAGAATTAGAACTGTTGTGGGAGTAGAACTTGGGTTTTGGGGATGCAGTGTGTGGAGAGTGGAAAACCAGTGGGTTGGATCTCCTCATGGAATCATAGCCTCATATCAAGAGTGACATACTGTTGAAAGAAAATGAATAGCAATGCCTATGGCTGGGAGGTTCATCCTTCATTTGTAGCCAGTTGGTTAATCATTAATATAAAAGTGTTTATGTTCTGTTCTTATGTTAATTCTGTTGTGTAATAGGTTTATATGAATGTTGTGTGCTTGCTTTTTTCTTGAAAAATTGTATTCATGTTTAATATATTATTTTATATGCATTTATAACTGTAGTATCAGTCCAATGGTCAAATTTGTGTGTGATATGTGGCTGATAAGCTACACAAATTTAATTAAGTAGAAAATCTCTAGATTTAACGTGTATTCCACACGTAATGATGCTCAACTGGAGGCTGGGTATGCTACAAAGTGGTATCAGAGCATTTGGTTCATACAATGGGCTTGGATGGGCTCGAATCATAGTGAATTGGTGAAATTCTTTGTTGCAAATTTTGTCTGTGATTGATTTGGGGGAAAAATGGAGAATTTAGAGAGAAACCCCCAAATATGTGGGAAAAATCCGAGTTTGAATGACTCCAGACTATTTAAGAAGGTTAATGGAGTAGAGAAATGAAGTTGCAGATCAAAATTCAACCTGGAATGGTCGAAATTCAAGTTTTAACGGATGCATGTAGAGTTATAGGAAGTTTGGTGAATCAATGGCCGAGATATCTTTTGATCTTGATATCGACGACCAAGATTCGCTATGATAAATTTAAAAATCCATAAGATATTAGTTTTTTGGAAAGTTGAGAGAATCAATGACCATGATTGTTTTTCGACCATTTAGAAAATAAATGAGATTGACGACCCAAATTCACTTGGGTTTTTGTTGAAATTTTCTATGTGCGAGGTTTGAAAACATAATTTGCCGATGATCGATGGTCAGATCGATGAGTTTGGTGAAATGTTGGAAATTTTCCAAGAGGAAACATCAATGGTCAACAGATTATGGATGAGCATTGGTAGAGTTGAGTGAATTTGATATGATCAATGATCACGATCATTTTGAGTGGTAGATCAATGGTCTAGATCAATCAGAGTTTTGGTCAAAATTTTTCTAAGTAATGAGCTCGCCAGTAGTGTTCTCCGATGGTCAATGGTCTAATCAATGAGTTGGGAGAAGATTTTGGTTGATAATAATAAATCTCTGACCGTCAATGGTCAATGGTTGGGGGTTGGCCAAATCCACCGAAGTGTTTTCAATTGCTGATGGAAATCATTGATGGTTGATGGGCCAATGGTCGAGCATTGGATGATTCGAAGAAGTGTTTTAAATCAAGCAAGAGAAGTCACCGACGACCGACGCACTGATGGTTGAGAATTGTTCGATTCCATGAGTTGTTTGGGTCATCCAAGAGAAGTGGTTGATAATCATTGAAGGAAAAGTGGATGATGATGTCATCATCCATGTGGCATGCCACATCAATATCCACATGTCATGCCATGTCAATAGTTTCCACATTAGCCAAGAATCGGTCGATGTTCAATGGTTGGGAATAAACAAAATTTGAGAGGTGTTCGTTATTCAATCAAGATCACCAACGACCAACAACATATGTTTGAGTCAACTAATTCAACATTTTATTGCAAATTGGTTTTCGGGGAAGTGGGATGATGGCCGACGGTTGCGTCAATAGATTGGGGAAGGAGTTGCGTGCGTCTAAAGGAAAGCACTGATCACCAATGGATGATAGAGTCAGATCAATTCTTTTTGTTTCTCATGATTTGAGATCAATGAATCATATTTAAAGGGTTGTTATAGTAGTAAAACATTCAATTTTGTATGAAGTTTTTGGATTTTTTGGAATTTTAAAGGTCATTAACTTGTGGGGCAATTTTTAGGCTTTAAATGACATTTTTGGGTAATCAAAAGCCACGAGAAAATAATGTACCAAGGTACACTTGTTCCTACAATTCAAATAAAAGAACTCGGAGAGAGATATCCAATGAGATAAACAGTTCACAAAACAAATCTCGTATCAGAAAGTTACAACCAAAACAATGAGGGTAAAATTTTGGCACCAAAGTTACTTCCCGAGGGCATACATCCATGCTCAGAAGTCCATTTTGGGAACATGAGTAGTCGATGGAAGGATTATTCCCCATAGAATTTGGTGGTAGAGTCATATTTGGGTTATCGGTAACTGAAAACGCGTAGGGAGAGAAATAAGACACCTATAACATACATGGGTAAATTGGGTAAAACAACCTAAACTTCTCCAGACCATAAATTTTAGCTCAGAGATCGGATTTGATAAAACAAATAGTCATTGGAAATTTATTGAGGAGTAGAAGAAATATGTTAACCCATAATTTTTATTTGGGCAACAAATTTTTCAGAAATTAATAAAGAGAATTTTATGGCAACAAGAAAGTGGAATTGCAACATGTGGATGTTGTAACATTTTTCTTAGAATTCAGGTTGAGGCATGATTATAGTCATCAGAGAGATGTTTAAAACAAGAATGCATATAAGGAGTCATATTTTTGATTTGGTGCATTTTTCCATTCCTCAATTGGGATAAAGAATGACCTGTAGCATTAATTGAAAAAAATTCTATACTATGCATAATTCTAACAAAAATGGTTACTCGCACATGGTGAAAAATTAGAGGTATAACTAGATAAATCCAAGACTAAGAATTAATATCATACTATTGGAAACATGGAAGAGATTGTATAAGTTGGTTGAGGAAATAAATAGCTATAGGAAAAGTAACAGAAAGTGGAATTGGATTCCAAGAGCCATGTAATTACTTGATGTGAAGATTTTTCCAAATAGTGTCAAGGTTTGGAGAAACATTCCCAAATGATAGAGGTGAGTGCCAAAGGTGATTGTTGTGTAAGGAAGAGTGTATATTATTAGGATAGTACCTA
The DNA here is from genome assembly GCA_032191745.1 of Picea mariana. NCBI lineage: Eukaryota > Viridiplantae > Streptophyta > Pinopsida > Pinales > Pinaceae > Picea > Picea mariana. The sequence goes on along the minus strand of JASDQU010586567.1, from coordinate 28,790 downwards.
TTCATAATCCTAGAGGAAAACTTGAAGTGCAATATTTTTGACCCATTAACAAAGGATAAGCTTACTAATTGAGCATTGTTATTAAGCAAAAGAGCACTCTGCAGAGAGTGTTGTGTGAAAAGAATTTCTAGAAAGAGGATAAGGTTCCACAATTGATCATTGTGTGTGTCTATTTTAGATTAATTATAAGGTCTGTAGGACATGGAAGCATGTCTATCTTGTACAGTCAGCTGAAGCATCAAAGAGATGCAAAAGGAAAGTGCATGGCTATAGGGCAGGTGATGCAAGGTTGACAAAGATATGAGGAAGAACAGGGGAATATTAGTATTCAAATTATATGGATCCGAATGGTTTACAAGGTAAATTTAATATATTTTCTCACAATAAAACATGAATCCAATAAGTGAGAAAAGTCATTGCATGCATAGGGAGTTAAGAAGAAATCCATAGCCTTGAATGAAGAAATATAACACATGATACAAAGATTGTTGCAAGAGAAGGAAAAAGGATATCATGAGATGAGGTGTGACTCATGGGTGGATGAGACATCTCTATATGAAATCATGGGAATGCAAGAAGAATAGATTTTTAGATATGATTTAGCATTTTTTCTAAAATTATCCAAAGCAATAAATCAATCTATATTATTAGAGTGTGCAACAAAAGTAGGGTACAAGTGCCAATGGAGGATGTGTAGCATTCAATTTGGATAAGAGTGGTATTTTGTGGCCAAGTAGTGCTTCACAATGGATCACTCAATGATTTTTTTAAAATTGAGCAAAGCCATGGATGAAAAATAATATTAGAAAGATGACATAAGATAAATATTTCAATATATTGAAATGATAATCAATGATAATGGTACTTCAATACCGGTTTGGTCAAGGAAATGGGGAATGCAAATATCCATCCAGATTAGTGCATGTTACAACACTATAAATATTGATAATTATAGCCAAAATATGTTGGGACACAATTATTTTCATAAAGGAGGTAGTTGTGAAATGACAACACCAGTGGATCTAGTGGCCAGAAATGTAGAAT
>JASDQU010586567.1:7442-27490 GCA_032191745.1 Picea mariana | reverse complement strand
GATGCTGTCATTAGCAATGTTTTCTACATGGATGATAGTAGCTTCAGTAAGATGTAATAAGGTTCAAATGGCTAACAATATACTGTCAGTTGTCATGATTGTGTTACAGTTGATCTTGATGAGACAGGTGCACAAGACAGAGTTTAGAGACAGAGAGCAAGCCAGGTGGCCTATCTCGAGCTTGTTGACTGGTCAATAACCTTTTGGGGACCAAAAGGTCTTATTGTGGGGAGGTGTGATCCGAAATCAAATCCAGAAGCCTGACAGGGCTTGAAAAATGCTCAAAAATGAAAGTGCTCAGAATGCGACAAAATCAGTGCCATTGTGTCCGTCTCGTCTTCTTGATTCCGACGGTATATTTACTTCATCAAACGGGCTCCGTATGCGAAAGTTATCGCATTCTGATCGAAAGCCCAAACAGGTAAAAAGTCAAAGGTCAACTGGTCAAAAAGTCAATGTTGATGACATCAGCATGCTGACTATGCAGGAGATGATGTGGCACTCTCTAGCTGATGGTGATTGGGCAGGTTCACTGACAAGGCAGACATGTGGCAGGCAACTGGACCAGTCAATAGCTGACAAGTGGCATTAATCCGTCAAATGGGGAGATGCCACGTGGCCCATTCATGGGCAGCCACATGGCACCCAGTCATTAGTTGAAGTGGCATGTTTCAAAAATTGTTTTGGGGTCCATGGGATTTGAACCCACGAGAACCACCAAGCCCAACACCTTAAGAAATGGTCATTTACCAATGCGCCACATTAATGTTATGTTATAAAACCCATATTATAAAACATATTGCATGGTATTATGGCGCATAAAGGAGGGGCCTGGGGGCTAAGCCCCAACCCGTGGTTGTATCATTACCATATAACCCTATTCGGAGATGTGTGAACATATATTTCAAATGTAGCCACGATTGTAATTACTTTTACATGTGACCATTTATATGTTGGTTGGGACGCAGTTATATTATGACTCGTTTTACATACGGAGCGCGCGTTGATTTCACATTGGAGTATAGCCCCGGTTCTATATACAATTAACATATGACCATATTTTTTGGAGCACGGGTGTTATAAATTGGTTTTTCAAATGGTTAAACATGTGCCCGACATTTGGCGCTTTATTATTGGTTTTAAGTGTTAGCCCTTTTTATTATAGCGCGAGGTCCTATGACCCATATGCCCAGGTGCCTAGGCGGTTAGGGGCTAGCGCACCCTTAATCGTCCTACAGTTTGTACCATTGGCGTGGTTGCACCCGGTGCTGGGTTTTCATGCTATTTATTGCGTGTGTGCCAGGTTCAATTTACAAGGGTGAGTTTTGTAGAACCAGTGACAACAAGCTTGAAGGGAAAGACTTCCAGGAGGCCTAACTTCTTCGTTTTTCGACCGATTGAGGTGCCAAAAGAACCCAGATAGGGGTTTTTGGATGCTCTGAATCCATAGGAGCAGTCAGAACAAATTTATACTAGAGGAAAACCAAGCTAAATCCATTTTGATGCAGAGAAGCTTTTGAGGAGGAGACGCTGTCGGACCATTTCTGGGAGCTCCGGACGTCCGTTTTGCGTGCCGTTTTCTTTGCAGGGTTCTAGAGATCTGGAAGAACATGACTAGATCAGTATTGTAGCCATTTTGAATTGCAGCGATGTACTTTTGATATTTTGAGCAGAAATAAAGAAGTCTCCCCACAGAGACAAAGGCCCGGAGACGTAGGCAAAGTTGTGTCGAACTCCGTTATCAATCTGCGTGTTATGGTTTGCTGTCTACTGTCTATTATTTCATTTCCAATCTAAATATATGTATATGGCTGTCATAATTCCTCTTCTTTCCTCATTTATTTCACTAAGTGTTCTCAAATGGTTAATTAACGCATGCAAAATTAAAACTCAACCATAATTCATTAAAAGATCCGACGGATCACCCGGAGTCCACAGATTCGTGCCACCTATCCTTTGGATCCAACGAATGAAATTAATTCTAAAAATATAATGGTTTTCATTTACTTTGGGTCCTTTCCCGGAGTCCACATATTTGTGCTACCTATCCTCTGGATCCTACGGTTGTGATCTTCTTCGGATCTTCAGATTTTAGAAGTTTCAAATATCAACTAAATCTCTCGAATCGACTATCCAACATTCACAATCTGTCACCACGTGTCCCTCAAAATCCAACGGTCTATATTTCCTTTGGACTTTGAAACTTTGGTGAGTTCACTCCCCTGTGAATGCAAAGCGCTAAGGCTTATGCACCTTACATAGATCAGACGTCTGTTGATCCTCATGCTCTGATCCAAAGGCTACTGATGCTCTTCCTCCCGAGCTTCCGATTTCCTTTGACTTGGAATATTTTTCTAAGTATTCAAAAGGCCTCGACCTTTGTTCCTCCTACGAGTTCGTTTCTTGGCCTCATTTGCACTTTCTAAAAAATGATATCATTTTTGAGTTTTATCTCCTTGGGGATTTTGATTTCCCGTGTACTCCTTGTGTTTCAGGGATCTCGTCAAACTCAAGTCGAAGGTCAACAACGATCGACAATTCACAGTAATTTCAGGTCCCTAACCTGCGCACTCTTTATCAGAGAGTTCAACCCCCATAATCTAGAAGGCACTCGACCATCTTGGTATAACCAGGGTCATTGATCTTCCATTCCGACGAGATCAACAATGTTGGTGAATTACGGGCCGCGAAATAGCACGTCCGCTAATTTCACCTTTGTGTTCTGCAATGATACCCAACTGTCGATTCAACCGAGCAGCTGATGTTTGAATCGTTAACCCCAGTGGGTGTTTGAATTGATCTGACGACCAGGATGACCTTTCCTCCTGTTAAATGGTTCACCTCCATCTCCGCTGCCCGATTATTAAGTCATTGGTGGTTTGGGTAACTTGGCTATCGTGAAATTTGACACCTTGGTGCTTCGAGTTCCAAAGGTCTCAAAACCTTCATGAACTAACTCCTTTTTATGCAGGGTTCCTAGACCCAGGTCATGTGGGACTTCATATAACTCATGGGCTATAACCCCCTGCTCTTAATTGATTTTTTGGTTGAGGAATTAGGCGCAAGTTCAAAGTCTCCTACACTACTGGTTTGAAGGGAACACCTTCCCAAATCGCAGAGATTTAAGCTATGAATCAAGGCAAGATAACTTGTAAGGTTATCAAAACGGTAGCTATGCTAAGAGGCTTGCTCCAACTTATAGAACGGTGATGTAATTCTTTGGGGAAAGTGCTCTCGAGTGATTAAACTGGAGCATATGGAAAAATCAAGAAGGAGTATAGGTTCTCAATGGAAGGAATGCATACTCATAACTTAATCGTTTAATACAAAAAATAACCATTTATAGACATATGAATACTTACATGCATCCATTAATTACAATTCAAAGCACAAGGCAAGAAAACACTTATCAGAACCATAAGGTGTGATGCAACTGCTGAAAGGGGTGCTCGTTTCCACACAACCATCGGCTCAATCACTCCTAATGGATTTTTCACTGGCCACCCCCAAGGTTAGACCATGATTCTTTGAGATTCAATCTCTTTCTTCCAGCTCAATGGAAGTTAGGGACGAAGGTTACTCTCCTTCTCCTAATACATAAATAGATAGGGATGAAGGCTACTCTCCTTCTCCCGACTCAGTATCTATTTTCTGGGATTAGAACTCACTTCCCTTGTTCTTAGTCCTTCCTTGGACCTGAGAGCTTCGACTCTCATCTCTACACTCTTAGTAGGTCTTCCTTTGCCCACCACGCTTCCTTTCTTTCCTTTTTCAGCAAGATTGTGTGTGGTTCAAAATTCCCAGTCCGTGGTCAGGTCTGGAAGCCTTACGAATGGGCGGTCTGTCCCATCCCCTCATTAACTCTTGAGGAGGTCTTCCCACCTACCAACCCGACTGTAATTCATTCCTGGCTCAGAGGGTTGTTCTGATATGAGCAATTAATTCTAGCATGGTATTGGTTCGGTAAAGGTTAACGCAACCATTCCTGGTCCCCTCCACCACCTTTTCATAGCATTCATGGTTTTCTCTTAGCACATCCCCTATTTCAGCAGTCATGAAGCACGTAACCATTTTCTATTAAAATAACAAAATTTACATTCATCGACCTTTTGTACCAAGGTCCATCAAATCAAACATTCACACTTTTAGGTTTTCCATAGTTCCTTGGCCAATATAGTTATATTTACAAACTGGGGGAAACAGGGTGTTACATATGCTCATGAGTGCTTGTAGGGTTATTATTTAGACTACATTAGAAAAATGGTAGTTTCCTATGTTAGTATCAAACCAAGTATGTAGTGATACAATACCTTGCAAAAATTTTAATAGGAGGGACCCACTTAAATCCTCTCAAGTAAGAGAATTTTAGTAGGATGTTGTGGGGGGCACAACACCTTCATATATATTAGAATTAATTTAGAGGGGGAGCTTGATGTAGGGTCGTCCAACCCTTGTTCTTATTTATTATCCTCATCAAGTAGATATTTAAAAAGTTTTTATCTATCCTTATTAAAGATTGCATGTTTCACATCAAGGTAAATATGTGGGAAGGGTTGGAAAATACTTCCTCTAGATTTATACTATTTTTGAGAGGGATCTTGAAGTAAGTTCAATTGGCCATTTCTCTATAGAATTGTTATAAATAACAATCCACGGGAAGGGATAACGAACCCTTTTTCTATATTAGTGCTGTTGTGCAGTGGATCTCTTGGAGCTATTGTTTGTCCCTTCCTATTGATTAATATTATCATTAGGAGGGAGACTGAAGAAGGGATGTGTGACACTTATTCTATATTAACATTATCATTGATTGGGATCTTAAATAAGGGTTATCCTATCCCTCTTCTAACTCAATATTTTTATTAACAAGGGATTGGGAAACGGTCGACGAACCCTTCTTTGATCTCATGAGTTTCTCATCCAAGGAAAGGCCAAATCTTCCTCTAGAATTGTATTCACATTAAAGAGGATCCATAGGAAGGGTTAGTAAATCCTTCCTCAATATTATTAATCACATCGAGAGGATCCCATAGAAGTTCCAAATGACCCTTTTTCAAGTATGATACTATTATTATTTAGGGGAAGCACTTTGAAGGGTCAAACCCAAGGAAGGGTCAACTGACCCTTATGAAATCACAATATTCATGTCTAGAAGGAGTATGGAGAATGGTTGATTGATCATTTTTTAATATTAGTATTATTATCAAGAGGGATCCTAGGGAAGGGTTAACTAATGCCTCCTCAAGATTAGTATTTTCATGGAGAGGGAGTCGGGGGAAGGTTGACTCACCATTACTCATGCATAGTATTCTTGTAATAAAAAGGGGAGGGGTTCACTAACCCTTGTTGAGGAATAATATTCTCCTCATGGAGGATCCCAAGAAGGTTCAACCAGCCATGACTTAATCATAGTATTTAGGCTGAGAGGGAGTCTAGTGAAGGGTCACCTGCTCATTTTTCAAACATATTATTGTCATCAATGGGGAGTGTGAAGAAATTTTAGTTGACACTTCCTCAAGATTAGTATTCATGTTGAGGAAATCCTGGGGAAGGGTTGACCAACCCTTGAGTAAGATTAGTATTCACATTGATGGGTATCCTTGGGAAGGGTGGCTAAACTTTCCTCAATCATTTTATTCAGTTCAAGGGAAAACCTAGGGAAGGATCATTTGACCCTTCCTCTATATTAATATTCTATTATACATGGATATTGAAGAAGAATATTTGATCCTTCTTCTAGATTAATATTCTCATCATGGGAGAGTTTAAACAAGTGTTGGGAAAACCTTCTTAAAGATCAATATTTTCTTCTAGCAAGATATCAAGGAAGGGCGATATTTGAGAAGGTTTAGTAGATCCTTCCTATAGATTAATATTATCTTCAAAGGGAAGCCTAGAAAAGGGTTTGTTGACCCTTCTTCAAGATTATAATTCTTGTTGAGCAAGATCTTGGGGAAGAGTTGTTTGATCCTTCATCTATATTATTATTTTCTTCAAGTGAGATCCCTAAAAGGGGTCAGCGAACCCTTCCTCTAGATTAATTTTATTGCTAAATGGTTGATTAAATATGGTTGTCCAAATCTTATTTAAGGATATTATTTTTGCTAAGTGGATCTTGGGGAAGGGTTGGCTAGTCCTTCCTCTAGATTATTATTCTTTTTGAGGGGGTGCATGATGAAGGGTAGACTGACCATTCTTCAAGATTTTTTCTTTATTATTGAGGGAAAGCCTAGAGAAGGGTTGGCCAATCCTTCATGTTGATTAAAACTCATTGAGGGAGGTTCTACAAAACCTTCCTCTACATTAATATTTTCACAAGGGGCACCTTCAAGAATGGTAATCCAACCCTCCTTCAATCCTATGATTATCATGATTTGACTTTCATTGAATTATTTAAGTGGCATGGTAATGTTTTGATGATATAATTTGTTGTTAATGTTGTATATGCAATTTTTAGTTTATATAACAGTTTGTTTCATTTTGTTTTTTGTTTTTCGATTAATTGCATGTAAAAATTCTCAAGGTTTGTCACTCTCAACCAATTCAAGGATATTCAATTTATTTAATTAATAACATACCACAATATTGGAGAATTCATATATGAATGGTATGTTGAGTTAGATGAACCACCAAACTACCACACATATTTATATATTTAGTAGGTGGATGGAAGAAGTATTTCTTCCATTGTCATTATCACATCTACACATGTAATTAATCAAGACATATTGTGTGTCCAAATTGTGGTAGTTGAGGACAACAATTGTTTTCTACTACAAGTTGAGCTTCTTGTTAGTAAATATCATCAAAATCTAATGAAAAGTGACCTCAACAATGAGGATATATCTGATGAAAATTAAGGTTGGGTTTTATCGTCACATGACATATCAAACCTATCTAGGATAAATAAAGCAAAGTGATTTGAAAGAAAGGTAGTCTGGTAGTTTTATAAAATAGGTTTGTGGCAAAACAATGTCTTCTATATTACATCTGATTAATATGATAAATATGCTCAATAATACTCATCATGAAAATAATCTAAAATTTCTTAGAAGATCTTGTGGTGGAAGTTTATAAAAGGATATTTGTAAGTTTAATTTCAAGTCCTTGATAACAATTCCTGCAAAGGTGATGATGCATAAGGTCACTAAAATCTACGATAAATTAGAAAACAATCATAAGGAGCATGTCAAATATTTATATATTGATGTTAATAGATGTTTTATAGAACCTCCCTATTTTCTATTTAAAAATTGAATGAGGAAGATGTGGAAAATTTGGTTTTGTCACTAGTCACAAACTTAACAACAACAATCAGGGAGGCTATTCTAATACCTTTTTACAAAGTGACCAATCTACCTCTTGTACCTAAATATGAAAATGAAATTGTAATGGAAACCTTAAATTTATATATCATGGATGGGAAACATACTATTATTTCTTAGAAGGATATATTAATAAAAAAACAAATAAACTCATTCCCAATTTCATTACCATAAATCTCGTTTGCTTCACGTTGAAGTTCCACAAAGCACTATTACCAAAATATACAAACACACAAATATTTCTAAAAATGAATTGGTTGAAACTCTCATTTTAACATCCCCATTTGTGATCCCCATGAATTATAATGTAATTGTATAAATGTGAATTAGGCTGGTGAGCCAATGTGTTTGGGTGAAGGGCCTGTATTGATTTAATGTGGCTGTGGGACGAATTGCTTATTATGAAGATTGAAATAATTAATAAAAGTAAAAATCACTGGCTGTGATATGAAAGAGATGAAGAATGATGGGGGGATATGATTCCACAAGAGAGAGGGGTCCAAGGGGGAATTATTCATGGGTATTAATCCAACCCACATTCATGAAATTATTATCTTTGTGTATAACCTTCTATTTGTTGATTGAGTGTATGAGAAAGAAATCATTTAAACTCATGTAAGAGGGTGGGTGTGAGTGGTCACATCCCATAGTTATTATATAGCATGGGATGAATTAAAATCATCCTTGAGAAGAGTGTGATTCAAGCAAGCAAGGAAGAAGAGGAAATTTGTATGCAAATAGGAACAATTTTTACATGCACATTTTGGGTAGCAAAGGGAGAGCAGAGGATTGGGAAGAATACCATCCATGGTATACTTGAAGGTAGCCATTGTTTGGCTATGTTTTCATGGTAAGAAAGAGTTATGTGTGCCTGTAAATCGGGTTGTGAGCTTGTGGTGTGTTGTTTCTGTTGAGGAAATGAACCAAGAGCCTTGTGAAGGTTGTTGTGAGAACTCCCAAAGCAACTTAAAGTTCTCGGATCCTAGCTGAGGAAATCCTGGCCAACTAAGTGCACTATGGATCTTGATAAATGAATGATACAACCCGAGGGACTGTGATAAGTGAAGGGGTTACATTCCTTGGGTAGTGCAGGTTGTGGGTAAGAGAGAGATATAGAGGATTTGAACTGTTGTGGGAGTAGAACCTGGGTTTTGGGGCTGCAGTGTGTGAAAAGTGGAAAACCAGTGGGTTGGATCTCCTCATGGACTCATAGCCTCATATCAGGAGTGACATACTATTGAGAGAAAATGAATATCAATGCCTATGGTTGGGAGGTTCATCCTTCGTTTGTAGCCAGTTGGTTAATCATTAATATAAAAGTGTTTATGTTCTGTTCTTATTTTAATTCTGCTATGTAATAGGTTTATATGAATGTTGTGTTCTTGTTGTTTTCTTGAAAAATTGTATTCATGTTTAATATATGATTTTAGATGCATTTAGAACTGTAGTATCAATCCAATGGTCAAATTTGTGTGTGATATGTGGCTGATAAGCTACACAAATTTAATTAAGTAGAAAATCTTTAGATTTAATGTGTATTCCACATGTAATGATGCTCAACTGGAGGCTGGGTATGCTACAAAGTGGTATCAGAGCGTTTGGTTTAAACAATGGGCTTGGATGGGCTCGAATCATAGTGAATTGGTGAAATTCTTTGTTGCAAATTTTGTCTGTGATTGATTTGGGGGGAAAATGGAGAATTTAGAGAGAAACCCCCAAATATGTGGGAAAAATTTGAGTTTGAATGACTCCAGACTGTTTAAGAAGGTTAATGGAGTAGAGAAATGAAGTTGTGGATCAAATTCAACCTGGAATGGTCAAAATTCGAGTTTTAATGGATGCATGTAGAGTTACAGGAAGTTTGGTGAATCAATGGCTAAGATATCTTTTGATCTTGAGATCGACGACCAAGATTCGCTATGATAAATTTAAAAATCCATAAGGTATTAGTTTTTTGGAAATTTGAGAGAATCAATGACCATGATTGTTTTTCGACCATTTACAAAATAAATGAGATTGACGACCCAAATTCACTTGGGTTTTTGTTGAAATTTTCTATGTGCGAGGTTTGACAACATAATTCACCAATGATCGATGGTCAGATCAATGAGTTTGGTGAAGTGTTGGAAATTTTCCAAGAGGAAACATCAATGGTCAACAGATTATGGATGAGCATTGGTAGAGTTGATTGAATTTGATATGATCAATGACCACGATCATTTTTAGTGGTAGATCAATGGTCTAGATCAATCAGAGTTTTGGTCGAAATTTTTCTAAGTAATGAGCTCGCCAGTAGTGTTCACCGATGGTCAATGGTCTAATCAGTGAGTTGGGAGAAGATTTTGGTCGATAATAATAAATATCTGACCGTCGATGGTCAACGGTTGGGGGTTGGCCAAATCCACCGAAGTGTTTTCAATTGCTGATGGAAATCATTGATGGCTGATGGGCCGGTGGTCGAGCATTGGATGATTCGACGAAGTGTTTTAAATAAATCAAGAGAAGTCACTTACGACTGATGCACCGATGGTTGAGAATTGGTCGATTCCATGAGGTGTTTGGGTCGTCCAAGAGAAGTGGTTGATAATCATTGAAGGAAAAGTGGATGATGATGTCATCATCCATGTGGCATGCCACATCAATATCCATATGTCATGCCACGTCAACAGTTTCCACATCAGCCAAGAATCGATCGATTTTCAATGGTTGGGCATCAACAAAATTTGAGAGGTGTTCGTTATTCAATCAAGATCACCCCAACAAAATATGGTTGAGTCGACTGATTCAACATTTTATTGCAAATTGGTTGTCGGGGAAGTGGGATGATGGCCGACGGTTGCGTCAATAGATTGGGGAAGGAGTTGCATGCGTCCAAAGGAAAGCACTAATCACCAATGGTTGATAGAGTCAGATCAATGATTTTTGTTTCTCCTGATTTGAGATCAATGAATCAGATTTAAAGGGTTGTTATAGTAGTAAAACATTCAATTTTGTATGAAGTTTTTGGAATTTTAAAGGTCATTAACTTGTGGGGCGGTTTTTAGGCTTTAAATGACATTTTTGGGTAATCAAAAGCCACGAGAAACTAATGTACCAAGGTACACTTGTTCCTACAACTCAAATAAAAGAACTCGGAGAGAGCTATCCAATGAGATAAACAGTTCACAAAACAGAGCTCGTATGAGAAAGTTACAACCAAAACAATGAGGGTAAAATTTTGGCACCAAAGTTACTTCTAGAGGGCATACATCCATGCTCAGAAGTCCATTCTGGGAACATAAGTAGTTGATGGAAGGATTATGCCCCATAGAATTTGGTGGTAGAGTCATATTTGGGTTATCGGTACCTGAAAATGCGTAGGGAGAGAAATAAGACACCTATAACATACATGGGTAAATTGGGTAAAACAACCTAAACTTCTCCAGACCATAACTTTCAGCTCGGAGATCGGATTTGATAAAACAAATAGTCATTGGAAATTTATTGAGGAGTAGAAGAAATATGTTAACCCATAATTTTTATTCGGGCAACAAATTTCTCAGAAATTAATAAAGAGAATTTTATAGCAACAAGAAAGTGGAATTTCAACATGTGGATGTTGTAACATTTTTCTTAGAATTCAGGTTCAGGCATGATTGTAGTCATCGAAGAGATGTTTAAAACAAGAATGCATATAAGGATTCATATTTTTGATTTGGTGCATTTTTCCATTCCTCAATTGGGATAAAGAATGACCTGTAGCATTAATTGAAAAAAATTCTATACTATGCATAATTCTAACAAAAATGGTTACTTGCACATGGTGCAAAATTAGAGGTATAACCAGATAAATCCAAGAATAAGACTTAGTATCAGAGTATTGGAAACATGGAAGAGATTGTATAAGTTGTTTGAGGAAATAAATAGCTATAGGAAAAGTAACAGAAAGTGGAATTGGATTCCAAGAGCCATGCAATTACTTGATGTGAAGATTTTTCCAAATAGTGTCAAAGTTTGGAGAAACATTCCCAAATGATAGAGGTGAGTGCCAAAGGTGATTGTTGTGTAAGGAAGAGTGTATATTATTAGGATAGTACCTATTCATAATCCTAGAGGAAAACTTGAAGTGCAATATTTTTGATCCATAAAAAAAGGATAAGCTTACTAATCGAGCATTGTTATTAAGTAAAAGAGCACTCTGCAGAGAGTGTTGTGTGAAGAGAATTTCTAGAAAGAGGATAAGATTCCACAATTGATCATTGTGTGGGTCTATTTTAGATTAATTATAAGGTCTGTAGGACATGAAAGCATGTCTATCTTGTATAGTCAGCTGAAGCATCAAAGAGATGCAAAAGGAAAGTGCATGACTATAGGGCAGGAGATGTAAGGTTGACAAAGATATGAGGAAGAACAGGGGAATATTAGTATTCAAATTATATGGAGCCAAATGGTTTACAAGGTAAATTTAATATATTTTCTCACAATAAAACATGAATCCAATAAGTGAGAAAAGTCATTGCATGTATAGGGAGTTAAGAAGAACTCCATAGCCTTGAATGAAGAAATATAACACAGGCTACAAAGATTGTTGCAAGAGAAGGAAAAAGGATATCATGAGATGAGGTGTGACTCATGGGTGGATGAGACATATCTATATGAAATCATGGGAATGCAAGAAGAATGGATTTTTATATATGATTTAGCATTTTTTCTAAAAGTATCCAAAGCAATAAATCAATCTATATTATGAGAGTGTGCAACAAAATCAGGGTACAAATGCCAATGGAGGATGTGTAGCATTCAATTTGGATAAGAGTGGTATTTTGTGGCCAAGTAGTGCTTCACAATGGATCACTCAATGAATTTTTTTAAATTGAGCAAAGCCATGGATGAAAAATAATATTAGAAAGATGACATAAGACAAATATTTCAATATATTGAAATGATAATCAATGATAATGGTACTTCAATACCGGTTTGGTCAAGGAAATAGGGAATGTAAATATCCATCAAGAGTAGTGTATGTTACAACACCATAAATATTGATAATTATAGCCAAAATATGTTGGGACACAATTATTTGCATAAAGGAGGTAGTTGTGAAATGACAACACTAGTGGATCTAGTGGCTAGAAATGTAGAATGGCCAAGTGAGGATTGGATAGAAGGTGTAGAATAGGGGCCAGTAGTGTACGATTGAGAATAAAAGTGGCGCATGGGGAAAAAAGGTTCTACAAAAATTTAAGGATGGCCATATACAACAATAAATATAAATAATTAATTAATATGAAATGGATATGCATTGAAGTGCATGATATAATTGATGCATGATGCATAGAATAAATATAGAATGCATGTGCAAAAAATAGGCATGAAAGAGGGGTGGTATGAGTGGGGGTGTTTTTTTACCCTAGAGGAACAAAGGTAGCAATATTTTCTTGGGGAATAAGAAAAAAAATAATAATCATGCAGAGACACTTGCTGCTTGGAAAGGAATGGAGATAACAAAGAGGATAGAGGTAAAAAATCTAACTATAATAGGATACTCAACTCTTAATATCCAAAGTATATATTGGAAAAGTCTCCAAACAACATAATCCTCAACCGAATAATAACAAGGATTCTATACCTCAAAGAAACCATGGAAAACTTCAATGTGTTCCATGTGCTAAGAAATTAAAACAAGAAAGGTGATCAATAAGCAAATCGAGCATGCAATTTAGATGAAGGATGTATAATCATTGGAGATCACTCTCGGTGGAAACCGATCCCTTAGAACAGACGTCACCATCCACTCGTCATCATTATTATAACACTTCACATGCAAACATGGAAAATGTAGCATATTTTGCAGTAGACAGAGCCATAACAGTATGCATTCAGTGTGCTGATAAATGGATGAGGCGTGTGAGCATTTATGACGGATATATGAGGATATACACCTAGGAAATTTCGTCATCAAAACCAGATTAGTTTTTACTTCATAAAACATACAGAGTGTGTGGAAGTTTGCAATATGATATCATGAATTGGTTTGAGCTCATTGCAATGCATCGAGACTTTCTCATTTTCATTGGCATGGTGGCGATTACGCTACGTAGAAATGAAGACAGTTTCTTGTGGTTACTACGAATTTTTGTTGTAGGGGACTCAATTCCAGATAAAATGGATTCAACGACCCCAACACCCCCTCACCTTCCCAGACTTGATAAGCACCTTGCAAATTTGGAAGAGACAATGGTTGGGTTTATGCAAAATATCGATGGATGGCCTAAAGGAGTTGAGAGAAGGTATCAATCAGACTTTCAAGACCTTTCAACTCAGTTTCAAAATTTGCAGCAGGAAGTTGACAGGCTTAAAGAACAAAAGGAAATTTAGGAAGTGGAGTTAAAATTCTTGAGGGAAAGAAAAAAGGAGAAGGATCACCATATCAGAAGACTAAAGAGAGAATTAAAAAACATAGAAGCAAAAAACGTTCTCCCTCTTAGTGTCTTTAGGAGGAACATTTACTATGGGCATCACTCCAACCGCTCCGAGGGGCATGCTAACAGAGAAGAATACACTTTGAACTAGACCAAATTCATAGAAACAATTTGCAGGGAAGCAGCCGCCACTTTATAGCTCCGGAAATAAAACAAGAAAGGATGAATCAAGACAACTTCCAGGTTATCGGTGATTAGTAATGAAGTGTAAATTTTTGTTCTTGGTAAGTAGTTTTATTAAAGAATTTAATAATCATGATGCCCATTTTTTTAATTGCACTATGATCCAGATTTTATGAGAAGAACATAATGAATACAGATTATTAAAATATTCTTAACACATAATAACAAAGATACAGTAAAACTGGTTTTCTATTCAATAAGGAAATAAGCTGAAACTGTAAAATGCAACGGAAAACAAGCTTGCTGGAATGGTGGCGGCTTATCTATGAGAAGAGATGTGATGAATCATTCAAAAGAAGATGATTACAATGAGGCTCTGAAGGAATTTTTACAATAAACAAGAATGTTAAAAACCCTAGACATACAAAAACCTAACCCTAGGAGATGAAGCGCCAAAAGTCATGTGAGCCCTGTTTGGGTAAGCTAGTACATCAACTTACCGGGGTTGTAACTTTTGCATACGATCTCCATTTTAGGCGCACGATATCCCGTTGGAAAGGTATCATTGAGGAGATTAATTTTCGGGGTTCAATCGAAGCCTTTAGACATTTTTGAGAATATTGATCCTGAAAAACCTTCATTTAGGCCCTCAAAATGGCCCCGAAAGTTAACAACTGCTAAAAATACTAAATTGCCAAAATTTCCAGAAAATTGTTTTAAGGGAGTTGGACAAGGTGGTTGGTCATCGATATCCACCTGGATCAATCCTCCCTCCTTAGGAAGAAATGGTCTATTGAGTTCCCCCATCATATGAGGAAATTTCTGTTGAATTTGGCCCCGAGTGAGCCACTTGCCTTGGTGCAGGAGTTTCCCTACTTTGACGACTCGATAAATTTGGATCCTTTGCTGTTGAGTGCACTTGATCCGTGTGTCCAAAATATGATCACTGGATTCCTATTGCATGTAGTCAGGGTTGTGCTCTATTGGTGTCAACTTCTCTACTATCTCCGAGGTGTCCAATAATGGTGGGAAATATGGATGAAGGAGAGCCATGTTAAAGACTGGGTAGCTCCAAGGAAAGGGAGAATGTTGAGCTCAAAAGCATTGTCACCCACAACCTTGGTGATGGTGTACGACCCATAACGAAGTGGGAGAATCTTCTGATGGGGCCTTGTAAGGCGTTCTTTCTAAAAATGCAACCAAACTTTGTCTCCCACCTTAAACGTATGTGGCACCCGATGTTGATCATGGCTCTGCTTGTACTTGGTATTAGACTTATGTAGAATATCTTGAACTTGTTTGTGGATGTGCTAGATCTACTCAATGAACTGGGTGGCTTTGTCAGATTCTAGTTGAGCAGGGGACGATTCGGCTGAGGTGGTCACCATGGGTAGTGCAATATCCATGGGGTCCAATGGTTGGAATCCCAACCTCACCTGAAAAGGGGATGTGGCCAATTGAACTATGCAGGGCTCGGTTGTAGCTATGTTGGACATAGGGAAGACTCTCATCCCATGTGTGGGGGTGTTTTTAATTGTACATGCATAGGATATGTATGATCATCCGATTTACGACCTCAGTTTGGCCATCTGTCTGGGGGTGGAAGGAAGTGGATTTGATGAGCTTGGTATCCAACAATGACCAGAGGCTCGACCAGAATGTGTTCAGGAACCAATTGTTACAGTCTGATATAATGGTTTGTGGGATCCCAAAATGTACCCATACTTGTTCAAAGAAGAGCTTGGCAATGGCTTCTGCTATGATGTTCTTCTTCCAGGCGGTTAGAATCACCATCTTGGAAAAGCGATCAACAACCAAAAAAAATTTCATTTCCCCTCTTGGTGGATGGGAGGCCCGACATGTAGTCCATTGAGATGGATTCCCACGGCATGTCAATAGTAGGCAGAGGGAGGCCCTGTTTCTTAGTGGTCAGTTTGGCAATAGCACAGGCACTGGAGGACCTGATATACTTGTCGACATCTTGTCAGAGTTTCGACTAGTAGAAATGTTTCTGCAACACTACCACTATATTTTCGACGCCAAAGTGTCCTGCCACCTGATTGTAGTGATATTCCCAAACCATATTTGCGTGCTCGCTTGATGGAACAAAGATATGGCCTATATGACACAAAAACCCATCTTGAATATGGAAATTAGCGACCACTAAGCTGGTGCAAAACATTTGGTAGGTGGTGGAGAAGTCAAGGTCTGTCTCGTAGAGGTGGGGCCATCCAGAGGTCTTGTGGCCGCAAGTGTCTAGCACTGTGGTGAGTGTCGTGACAGGTGGTTGGTTGAGGAAATCAAAATATCAGTTGGTACTCCCTGTTTTATACTTGATGTTGAGGTGGAACTGCTGTAAGTATGTGGACCACTTCTGATGGTAGTCATTCTGCAATTTGCCTTGGGTTTGCATGAACTATAGTGGCTTGTGATCAGTGTGGATTATTGTTCCTTCCCAAGAATGTAATGTCTCCACTGGCGGAAGGCTTTCACAATGGAGTACATTTCTTTGTCATAAGTAGGGTACTTATGAACAACATATAATAATGTCTCACTATGATATGCCACGGGGTGGCCGTGTTGATTGAGAACGATGCCCACAACATAGTCTGAAGCATCTGTCTCGATCTCAAAGGGATGTTCCAGGTCTGGTAATGAAAGTAATAGGGATGAGAAAAAATGCTTCTTCAAGTCATTGAAGGCTTGTTGTTGGGACATGCCCCACACAAAGTTTTCCTTACTGCCACCCATGGTTTCTTGGCTGAGGGCCCATGCGATATGAGGGAATCCCAACATGAACCCGCGATAGAAATTGGCAAGGCCCAAGAAGCTCTGAAGTTCAGTGAGTGTGGTTGGGGCTGGCCAATATGGATGCCCTAGATCTTGGCTAGATCCACATGCACACCATGTCGATCAACGATGTAGCCTAAGTAATGGACCTTGTCCATGTCGAAGGAGCATTTTTCCAAGTTTGCATGTAGTTTGTGCTGTCGTAGGGTGTGCAAAACCTATTGAATATGCTGCAAGTGTTCCACCCAAGTCTTTCTATATATGAGGATGTCATATAGATATAGCACTAAAAAATTATTGGTGAAAGGTCATAGAATATCGTCCATCATCCTCATGAAAGTTGTTGGAGCATTTGTCAAACCAAAGGGCATGACCAACCATTCAAAAATACCTTCTTTTGACTTGAAGGCAGTCTTCCATACATCTGTCTGTTCTATTGGGACTTGGTGGTAGCCAAAATCTAGATCAATCTTACTGAATTATTTATCCTCTGTGAGATGATCAAGGAGGTCTTCGATTCAGGGAATCGGGTACCGGTTTTGGACTGCGATTTTATTCAGGGCCCGGTAATCAATGCAGAGTCACCAGGTCCCATCTTTCTTCTACACTAGGATGATTGGGCTCCCACAAGGCGATGATATGGGACGTATGTGCCCCTTGTGGAGCAGTTCTTAGATCTGCCTTTTGATATCCTCATTTTCTAACAGACAACGGTGATAGACTGGCCCATTGGGTAGCGGTGCGCTTGTGGTCAGATCGATGGGATGCTTGAACTGACAGTGCAAAGGTACCCTGGTAGGAGAGGAGAAGATATATGAGTATTATTCCATGACCTTATCCACTTGATTTTGTTGTGTGGAGAGATCGACTGCGATATTTCTCTCACTCTGAGAGCAAATCACAAAGAAGAAAAATTTCTCGGTCTGAAAGATGACCTTCCTACATTGCTTGGCAGAGATCAAGGAAATGGCACTAGGAGGAACTGCCTCGAGTATCGTGTACAATTTCATGTTCAAAGTAATAATAACACTACGAGGCCTAGACTCATATACAACATGATGTTTCCATAAATAATTTTTTCCCAAAAGAATATTACAAACTTTGAGAGGAGCAACATCACACAATACCTCATATTTGAAGGGCTTGATGTTGTACGATAGTCGACACTGTTGGCTGATGCGAAGATTGCTTCCTTGGTAGAGCCATCCAATGGTGTAGGGTTGTGGGTGTGACGTTGTCAGTAGGGACAACTGCTTGATGACCTCTGCTGAGATGAGGTTCTTCTGGCTACCTCTATCAACGATGAAGTGCAGCAAGGTGCATTTTACCCACATCTATGAATGGAAGAGGCGTTCACCTTCTTCTGGCTCGTTTGGTTCACCAGGTTGGAGCTTGGACATGATAGCAACAGTGGAACTAAGTTCCAAATCAATGGTCCATATTCCCCTTTCTAGTTCTGACTTAGATTCATAACCCACATCTGATTCAGAGGCTTTCAATTCGGCCACCGACGACTACTTTGAGCAGAAGTCAACATTGTTATGCTAAGGGCTCTTGTGGAAGTCACACCACTTCCCGATATCTTTCTTTGTCTTTCTAGTGTCCTTATTTTCTTGCATCTTGCACTGGTTGTCTTCATACTGTCTATATTTTCTCTACCATTTTTTCTGTGGGTTGGGGCCGCCTCTTCCTGGATTTGTTTGTGAGGGGTTCCCAGGCCCAAATTTCTGTGTCTTTTGTTTGAGCTTCTTCTCAATTTTGACGACATATTGGTAGGCCGCACCGAAGGAAAAAATGTACATAAATTCCATTTCGGTATGGATGTATCTATGCAGAGCACCGTGATACTTGAGCACTAGATGTCTCTTTGAATCTTTGATACCCATCTTGGTGCGCAAGGTATGGAAGATATTTGTGAACTCTGGTACTGCTTGGTCTCTTTCTTGCCGTAGTGTGGTCCATTTGGTATACAAGTCGTCATAACTTCCGACAGGGTAGTATTGTTCCTTAATAGAATCCCTGAAGGACTAATAGGTGTCACGTGACTGTAAATAATGAGGGTTCCTCTGTTTCCTTTTTCTCACAAAAGGTTTCCCACCAATATTTGACATGGGGAATGACTTTGAGGAGTGCAAAAGTAATATTTTCTCCATTCGAAAAGTTATGTACAGAAAAATACCCTTCTAGTAGATTCAATCACTTGTCTACAACAACATCATCTATCTGACCTTCAAATATAGGAATATCGAAGTTTATTTGTACCTTGAAGGGGACGATGCCTCCACTCGAGGAAGATGTGTCGCCTGTTGGTAGCCGCTGAAGGATTTGCGCGAAACTATCCATCATCTCGTTCCTCTGTTGCGTGAGGGCTTCCTCAAGAAACATTTGAAAGGATCTCTTGTCCCGTCATATTTATTTTCTCCTACCATGAGAGGTCTCTTGGGTGTGAGAGATATTTTTTCCTCAAGAGAAACAAGCTCGAGACCCAATTCTTTGTATCCTGACCTCGTTGGGGACATGCATTAAGATGACAAGGATCAGACCGCTCTTATACCACCGATCCAAATTTTATTAGCAGAATGAAATGAATGGAGATTATTAAAAGATGCTTAACATAAAATAACATAGATACAATAAAACTGGTTTTCTATTCAATAAGGAAATAAGCTAAAACTGTAAAATGTAGCGAAAAACAAGATTGTTGGAATGGTGGTGGCTTATCTCTGAGAAGAGATGTGACGATTGCACTCATTCAAAAGAACATGATTACAATGATGCTCTGAAGGCCTTTTCACAATAAACAGGAATTTCAAAAACCCTAGACATCCAAAAACCTAACCCTAGGAGATGAAGCGCCAAAAATCATGTGGGCCCTGTTTGGGTAAGTTAGTACATCAACTTCCCATGGTCGTAACTTTTGCATACGATCTCCGTTTTAGGCGCACGATAGCCCATTGGAAAGGTATCATCGACGAGATTCATTTTGGGGGATCAATCAAAGCCTTTGGCTATCATTGAGAAGTTCTATCTTGAAAAACCTTCATTTAGGCCCTCAAAATGGCCCCGGAAGTTAAAAACTGCTAAAAATAGTAAATTGCCAAAATGATCAAAAAACTATTTTGAGCAAGTTGGACAAGGTGGGTGGCCACCTATATCCACCTGGATCACACTATTCTAAGCAAAATAATTTCTTCTAGCATACTATGAAAAAGTTTGAAACATGCCTCTGAACCAAAAATTTTGATTTTTGTAAACTTCTGGAGGTTGGACGGTCTGGCCATAACCTCCCCTTCTCTTTTAATATAAATCAATATCCGTTCTTGTAAAAAAAAACAGGCATGAAAGATCA
>JASDQU010586566.1:53172-65029 GCA_032191745.1 Picea mariana | reverse complement strand
AATGATCCCAACCTTTAAGAAAATTCTCAACTCCCTTTGAACAATTGCATTAAGTGTAGAGTTAACAAGTCTTTGTTTCCGCCTAGATGATTTCATAGTATGTTGAATAAGACCCAGATCAAAACCATGAAGATCCTCATAAGGCTAAGCAAAAACCTGTTGAAATCCACCAAGTAGCTTGGCAAACTTCATTAGTTCTTTATCATAACATTGGGTACTTATGTTATCATTTGTTGAAGATTTGAATGCCCCAATGTTCAACGAGATGGTTTCTCCCACCATCATTTGTAAATCCTCTTCTTTCTATTTTTATTTATTTCCCACATCACTCGATGAAAACAAACTCTCAAGAGGAGTCAAGCCCTCAGGAATCTTATTGTTTTCTATGGGGATAATTTCCTTTGGCTTAAGAGGTTCATCTTGAATGAGAGAACCAATGCTCTCATTTTTAGGGAGGGCCTGACAATATTCCACATTGTCAGGGATATATGGACGATATAGAGATTGAAAAGAGCAATCAGGCCTGTGAGGCAAAAGTTATTGATTAGGAGAAGTTGCAAAGATAGCTAACCGACCATCCATTGAATTCAACTCCCTCTTAACATGAGTGATGTTTAAAGATAGAATGTTATAGATAAGAACCCAAACAGTTTGGGAGTATCGTTCGATCAGCTTGTTGCTAGGAGAGCACATTTTACGTATCAAGTTCACAACGAGCTCAAAATCTCCAAAAAATGAAAGGTGACCACAACCAATATTAAGGGCATTTTCAATGCTGATGTAGGAGCATCTCTCCATGTCAGCCAGCCAGCCAACCAACCAAATCAGTGCATGCATTTAAGGATGAAGAGAGGCGCAGCCCTCGTTTTCAAATTTGGATTTGAATGTAATTAATGATTGTAGGTTGTTGAGCCATGAAGTCGTGCCTTTGCGCAGGCGTAGAGTAGATAAGCCTTTAATGGTTTGTAAGGATGATATCTAGATCTAATTTGTGGACTAGATAGCCCATTCAATGTAATTGAATAGGGTAGGTAGATTGGAGGAAAGAGCTCGAAGAGCCCCCTCGAGTAAAAGATAAAAAAAATTGGATCTCATTTTGGAGAGAGTTAGAAAAGAGTCTATGAGTAGAGAGAAGAATAGAGAAAGAGTTGAGACCTTGTTACAGGCCGTGCTCAGGAAAACCTTGTACAAACAGGCATTTTCCATTTAATATAAATAGAAGCAGTTTTTCCTGCATGTATTCTGTGTTGAGTGAATGTCTGTGAGTGTTCTTCATATGCTGTGAATGTATGTTGTGATTGTGCATTTGCAGGAGTTGTTTTGATTTCAGGCTTGGGAGGTTATTTGTGGTTTCATGCCATGAGGGCATGACAAAGTACTGCAGTATTTGGATACTAGAGTATAGATACACTTCTGAACTCCGCGGAGTCAAACAAAGACGTGCCAGGTGGGCACAGAAGTCGGAATCAACAATTCGGGAGAAAGACCTGTGAGGTTGCTGAACACCTCAGGAGGTGAGGCTGTGTAGGAGAGACACAGTTGCCGACAGAATCTCTAAGGAGTTTTGTAAAAACTCTGTCAGGTGGGCATTGAGCAGGTGCAAAGAGTGCACAGAAGAACTCTGCTGTGAGTTTTGTATAACTCTTCCAGGAGGGCATTGAGACAGTGTGCAGATAGGCACAAGAAGAGAACTCTGTTGAGTTCTATATTTTGGAGGACGAATCCCCTAGAGGATCTTCATAGGGTTGTTGAACACCCTGAACACTCAGCAAGAGGTTTCTTGAGAAGAGGATATCTAGGAGGGCATCCATATTTCTCCATCTAAGGGAGAAAGGAAAAAGGATAAGTTTCCTTGGAGGTCGAAGCTACAGGAAACCTCAGGGCGGATAGCACCTTTGTGTGCATGTGAATACTCTGCAGAGGTGCAGGAGTTGAAGAATCCATTGAGGAATCAAAGGTTAAAATCTCAGGAGGAACATCACGTTTATATGCATGTGGGTGAGAGCACACATTTGTGGAGCTCACAGAAACAGAGCAAAGGTTGAGGCCTTTGAGAATTTGAAATTCTTCCAAAGTTCGGAAGAAAAGCGCCAAGGCTCAGCAGGAGCAATAGCTGTCGTGGGATTAGCCGAGAAGATCTGGACTGTTGAGGGATTTCATGTCCAGGGTGCAATAGAGGAGAACAAGAGCAGGAACGAAAGTCCTGAAAGGTGGATGTCGGGATATCGACATTCGAGATATCGGAGGTCCTGAGGACGAGCTGTCGGGACACTCCACATCGGAAGTCCCGAAACAACAAATTAATCTGAGCCATCCATCTGGAGGAGGACACATGCCATGAGATCCTCTCTATCGGGGATTCATACATCAGGGCTCAAAGAAGGAAGTCCTTCAAATTTATGAAAGGCAAAGTTGTGAGAAGATAGAGACTGTTAATCAGAGAGCATACATGTGGCACAATCAGCGACACAGAGGTCAGACTTCATTGACCATTTCGGGGTTTTGTGAGTTGGAGAGTCTGAAGTTTGACATCAGGACTGGTGAAGTCGCGAGGTCCGAAACTCCGAAAAAGGCAATAAGTTCTGTGTGGGACCCACGTAGACGATGTGTTAGAATTTCATCGTTTTGGGGGGTTCGAAGGTTGAGAGGACCTCGTCTCGTCATCAAAAGTCCCGAAGATGCGAGAAGCGATAAGGAGTATTGAGGATTTCGGGATCTCGGCACTCGGGTGTCAGGGATACGAAGGAAGTGTCGGTTGGGGAGCGAAATCATGAAGTGCTGAAGGCAGGCACAAGAGACACATGGCAGAAACACGTTGGGGGCCCGAACAATAGACAGGCAGACACACGTCACATTTTGGAAGGAGTCAACACTCTGTTGACCATCTCGCGTCTCGGGGTTTCACGAGACAAGAGCCGAGATTTTGACAATGAAACTCACAAAGTGGCGAAAGGTGAGAAGCGCCAGGGTTAAGCCTAGCCAGCAGTCACGCGCAGGAGGCGCTGACAAGGAAAGGGGCTATACCCATTTCACGATCTTGGGTATCGCAAGATTGGAGAGGAAGAGTCGGGAGTCATGACTCGCGAACTCATGAGTGGCGAGTTACGACAAAGGGACTTTGGGTTTAGGACCTTGGTCATAGCGCTAAGGTCGCTTGGGGAAATAAGAGCTCACACCTAGTACTGTTCACACAGGGGATTTTCAAAAAGGACCTGTGGATCGATTTTGACTGAGATTCCAGTGGGAATCGTAAGAGCCGCTTTGGCTCATGAAATAGAGTGAACGATTCTTAAGACCGGGAGGTCACATAGAGACTCTGCTTACAAGGTGGAGGTGGTGTCTGCATCAAGAATGGTATCAGAGCGAGAACTCTGTTTGTATATTTCAAGCAGAGGGGGAAGACAAAAGAAGATAGAGTGATGGAGACTCTATGAATGATTTCTTGCAGGTAAGCAGTAGGTTTTCCACGAGGGAAGATAGGGACAGCGATATGGCTACTGAAGGCTGAAGATACGCTGGAAAGAAAATCCCAGAGTTGATGAGTGCAGCTGAAAGGGGTGAAGAGCTTGCCGACATCAGGGCAAGGATGGAAGAACTTGAATTTCGAATGCAACAGAATGTAAGGCCAAGATGGGTATACGAATGGCCCATGAAGACAAAGATAAAATGGCCAATCAAGCAATTGATGGTCATAAGAAAGTATAGGC
Organism: Picea mariana; assembly: GCA_032191745.1. NCBI lineage: Eukaryota > Viridiplantae > Streptophyta > Pinopsida > Pinales > Pinaceae > Picea > Picea mariana. The sequence goes on along the minus strand of JASDQU010586566.1, from coordinate 61,322 downwards.
TATTAATAGGGTGGTTGAGGCATGCTAAAAACCTCAAGACTACAGAGGAAGAGATGGTTCATGTCTGTGAACCAGACTGGGAGAAATCTCAGTGATAAGGAGGATGAAATGAGATCAACTAAAGATCTCAAGAACTGCCAGGAGGGCAGAGATGAGAATACGATACTATTTGAAAGTCTCATGGACTCAGAGGTGAGTTCAATTCAGCAAGGGGTGCTGATGAAGATGGGATCAGTTGATCTCATAATCTGCCAGGGAAGCAGCAGGGAAATCCCATATTGCTAGGTGGGAAGGGATAAGTAGATGAGTCTATCTGAGAGTCTCATGGATGCAGGAGTGAGTTTGAATCAGCCCGAGGAGCTGATAGAGCAGGTGAACTCATAAATGGATTTGGATCAGCAGATGCAGTTGATAGAGAAGGAAGATCAGAGGAATCTTCTGATGATTAGGGGAATTAAAATATTCCTACCATTTGCCCAAGAGGAGGCAGAAATCCACGTTGCAGATGTTGAGGTAGCAACAACAGAAGTAAGACATCTAGCAGAGACTGTCAAAGAGGAATTGGAGTAGGTATTTGAGACTACCCAAGCAGAAGAAGAGGATGATGAGCATTCTGAGGAGTGGCTCAAACTTTTCAGCCAGGAAGTTGAAAGGACTGCAACATGGGAGTTTAAAGAAGGAGAAGAAGAATAAGTAGACAACATTAGCTTTGTTGATCTGTATGAATGGATTGAATCCCTGGAGAGAAGGGTGAAAGTGCAGGGCATGCATATCCAATAGGCGAAGTTGGAAGCAGTAGATGAAGCAAGCATGGGAGATCACAGTGATCTGCCCAATTGGAGAAAATTTTTGCAGCTAGGGAGACTGCATGAGTAGAGCCAGCCATTGCAGCAGTTGGATGAGGTGATAGAAGACATCAGAAGGATGATGGTAGAATCAACAGAAACTACCAGCGAGTAGCAGCTGAACATAAAGGAATAAGAAGCAACAACAGTAGCACAGAAGCAACAACAACAGCAAGGGAATGAAGCGAAGAGACAACTCCAGACATTTGTCTGGGATCCATGAGGATTTACCCAGCTGAGAGGGGCAGCTCATGAGAAGAAGCTCATGAATTTTGCAGCTGAGGAGTATGATGCAGGAGAATTTCTCCATGTCAACCAGCCAGCCACATCAGCGCATGCATTCAAGGATGAAGAGAGGCGCAACCCTCGTTTTCAAATTTGGATTTGAATGTAATTAATGATTGTAGGTTGTTGAGCCATGAAACCGTGCCTTTTCACAAGCGTAGAGTAGATAGGCCTTTAATGGTTTGTAAGGCTGAGATCTAGATCTGATTTGTGGACTAGACAGCCCATTCAATGTAATTGAATAGGGTAGGCAGATTGGAGGGAAGAGCTCGAAGAGCCCCCTCGAGTAAAAGATAAAAAAAATTGGATCTCATTTTGGAGAGAGTTAGAAAAGAGTCTATGAGTAGAGAGAAGAATAGAGAAAGAGTTGAGACCTTGTTACAGGCCGTGCTCAGGAAAACCTTGTACAAACAGGCATTTTCCATTTAATATAAATAGAAGCAGTTTTTCCTGCATGTATTCTGTGTTGAGTGAATGTCTGTGAGTGTTCTTTATATGCTGTGAATGTATGTTTTGATTGTTCATTTGCAGGAGTTGTTTTGATTTCAGGCTTGGGAGGTTCTTTGTGGTTTCATGCCATGAGGGCGTGACAGAGTAATTCGGTGTCTGGATACCAGTGTATATATACACTTCTGAACTCCGCGGAGTCAGACAAAGATGTGCCAGGAGGGCACAGAAGTTGGAATCAACAATTCGGGAGAAAGACCTGTGAGGTTGTTGAACACCTCAAAAGGTGAGGCTGTGTAGGAGAGACACAGTTGTCAACTGACACAGTAGGGATCCCCGCAGGGTCTCTCCACCTAACCTCCTCCTCACTGGATCAATTCTAAATCCCTTTCTGCTGAGACAAAGTGGCTCTTTAGATTCCTCCAATGGAATCCCTGATGAAAACCTGACCCATAGGTCTTTCTTCTTTCCTCATGACCTCTGCACCGGACCACGCCAAATTCCTCACAAGAATCTTGTTTATCGGGCTTCGGGGTTTCTTCACTCCTGCTATCGAGGGTTTCTTAACTCTCAAATCTGGGATCGTCGATGCGCACCCTTTCTTTATCTCTAGCCCTGTCCTGGATGCGCTCTAGCCCACATGACCCCTTGTCATACGTCGCAGCTTTAAACTCCTGTCGGGACTCCTCCTATTAGAGTTTCAGGGTTTCATATGTCGAACCTCACAATTCCTCAAGACTTGCAATTTACCGATCCCCGATATGCTCCTTTGCCTAACTGGTCTCCAGGATAGACTCTCGGTCCATGCGACCACCCATCATATGACTGCAGTCAATTCCTATCAGAGTTTCACGCCTTTTAATGCCGTGATGCACAAGTTCACGGGACTCCTGATTCTTCGGATCCCGATGCGCCAGTTCTCCACACGCTAGCCCTCCTGGCTCAGCTCCTGGTCCACATGACTAGTCCCCATGACCGCAGTCCAACCTCCCATTGGGGTTTCAGGGTTTCCAAAATTGAAATGCACACGTCCCCTGGAATCTCGATCCTCCGATCCCCGATGTGCCGTCAACTTCCGTCTTTCGACATGATCAACGACTATGATCGGTCGCTAAGATCAACGCTCCAGATCTCCCCCGGGACTTCGGGGTTTCAAATGTCGAAAAACATTTGCCCACAGGACTCGCGATCCTTCGAATCCCGACGCGCCCCTTCCTTCTCAGCTCTAGCCTTTCCTGGATATACCATGGTCCATGTGACCACTACCATATGACCGCAGTCATACCTCTTGTCAGGGTTTCGGGGTTCACGATGTCAATGTGCATACGTCCTTAGGACCCCCATTATACCGATCCCCGACTCTCTCCAAATTCCTGACACGCGTCCCACCCAATGGATGGCTAGGATCCCTCCGGTGTTTTGAGATTCCAAAGGTCACGGATACCCTGACCTCTGAATCCCCAATGACCTAAATATCCTGATGCCTCTCCAGGATTTCTAACACACGTTCTCTACAGATGGATGGTCTAGATCTCTTCTCATGTTTTCGAGACTTGAAGTGTCCCGATTCTTTCGACCTCACGAACTCCGATTTTCCAATGGCCAATATCCCGATGGCTTCTTGTCAGGATTTCCCTTCCTACCTGCGAGAGTTTAACTCCCATGCAACTTCTACAGATCCGACGACTATCAGGTATCTGATTCAGATCTAGTGGCTCAGATCAATTCTCCTGTGCGCTCCTCCTGGACATGAAAATCAACGACCCAGATCTTCTTTCCCAGCCAAATCCAATGGCTATTGTTGCTCCCTCCTGAGCTCCCTCCGTGCCTTCTTCCTGCACTTAGAAGAATTTAAATTTCTCCAAGGCTTCAACCTTGGTCTTCTTTTCCTTCTGCGAGCTCTTCGACTCTGAGCTCTCACCGTGCCTGTATAAATGCTGACTCCTCCCGAGCTTCTTCTTTTCGAATCCTCAAAATATTTCGACGTCTATGCTCATGTAGAGTCTTCAGTTGCACTCACTGGTGCTATCCATCCTGAGTTGCTGCAATCACTCAGAACCCTTAAGGGATTTTGTCCTTCTTCTCCCTCAGATGGAGAATAAATTACCTCTCGGCCTATCTTTCACTCACGCAACCTCTTGTTGAGTCCTTCTGGGCATTCAACAACCCAGGGAAGATCCTTCAGTGGATACTTCCTCCAACTCTAGAACTCAAAGAGTTCTTTTCTCCTGTGCCTATCTGCACGCCAACTCAAGTGCCCACCTGGCAGAGTTCTTTCTCCACGGAACGTTCAACAGTTCTGTCTTATTTCTACTGTATACTTATGCACCTACTCGATTCCCTCCTGGAAGAGCTCCTACAGAATCCTCAGCGATTCTGGTTTCTTCTATCTAAACTCACGGCCGAGTTCTTCTCTAGCACCTTGTGCCCACGCTCAATGCCCACTTGGCAGAGCTTCACAGAATCCTCAGTGATTCTGTCTACAACTGTGTTCTCATACACATCATTGCCTCGAAGGTATTCAACAACCTCAAAGGTATTTTTCTCTCGAGTTGTTGATTCCATCTCCTTGTGCCGCAGCACGTCCTTGTCTGACTCCTTAGAGTTCCGAAATGCATCCTCTGTGCACCGGTCTTCAGAGTCCACAGCACTCTGTCACGCCCTCCTGGAATGAAACCTCAAAGACCCTCAAATGAAAATCACACAACCTGCAAATGCACAACTACATATACAGCATACATTCATGGCATCATTGAACACTCACAGACATTCACATAACACAGCACATATGCAGGAAAAACTGCTTCTGTATTAAATTAAAATTGGCAAATGCTTGAATTTACAAGGTGTTCTGAGCGCTCTCTGGCTCTTCTCATCTCTACGCTAGCTCTACTCTTCCTAGCTCAACTCGACTAACTCCAAAATGAGATCTCCATATCTCTTTTACCTGGGGGGCTCAATCGAGCGCTTCCCTCCAGGTTCAGCTACTCTAATAAATTACATTCAGTGGTTGTCTATTCCAGCGTCTGGATCTAGATCTTAGCCAATCTGGAATTAAAGTCGATCCAATCTAGTGCCTGCATAAAAGCACAGCTTCCCATGGCTCAACAGCCTAAACCATTTAAATTTCATTCATTACAAATATTAAATGAGGCTGCGCCTCCCTTTTATCATTTGAATGTATGCACGCTGACGTGGCTGGCTGGATGGATGGCTACGTGGAGAGATGCTCCTGCATCATACTCCTCAGCTGCAAAATCATGAACGCCTTCTCATGTGCCTCCCCTCTGAGTTGTTCGAATCCTCCCGGATCCCAAATAAATCTTTGGAGATTTCCATCTGCTCCCTTTTGTTGCTGCTTCTGTGCTGCTGCTGTTGTTTCTTCTTTTCTGCCTAGCCTCTCTCTGCTCGCAGTGTTTGCTGATCTTAACATCAGCCTTATGATCTCTTCGATCACTTTGTCCAGTTTCTCCCATGGCTAGTTCTGCTTAGGCAGCCTCCTCAGCTGCAAATTTTTTTTGCAATTGGGCAAATCATCATGATCTCCCATGCCTTCCTCCTTACCTGTTTCCAACCTCACCTGTTGGATGTGCACTCTCTGCACTTTCACCCTTTACTCTAGGGCTTCAACCTGTTTCCACAGATCAACAAAGAAAATGATGTTCATGTCTTCCTTTTCTACTCCTACTGCAAACTCTCATGTTTCAGTCTCTTCAGCTTCATCACTGAATGTGTTGAGCCATTCCTCGAAATGCTCACTCTCTTCTTCGTCTTCTTCTCCTTCTTCTGTTGTCAGCTTCAGTGCTACAGCTCCTTTCCTTTCAGCTTCCTGGCTGAAATCATTGAGTTGTTCCTTAGAATTCTCATCTTCTTCGTCCTCTTGGGAAGTCTTAACCATCTGCTCCAATTCCTGTTGGACAGTCATGGCCGACTGTTCCTCTCTTGTTGTTGTTGTACCTGCAACATAGTTTTCTACCTCCTCCGGGGCAAATGGTAGGAATATTTGAATTCCCCCAACCATCACACGGCTTCTCTGATTCTCCTCCGTTGTCGACTGCATCCATCGATCCATTTTCGAGCTCACTTGCTCTGTCAGCTCCTCGGGATGATCTAAACTCATCAGTTCATCCCTGCCCATCTGGCAATATGGAATGCTTCCGCTGCCCTTCTGGCAGATTTTGAGATCAACCGATCCCATCTTCATCAGCACCCAATGCTGACTTGAAATCTCCTCCGAGTCCATGAGACTTTTAGATAGTCTCAAACGCTCATCTTTGCCCACCTGGAAATATGAGACGCTCTCACTGCCCTCCTGGCAGTCTTCGAGATCCTGTAGTGATCTCTGATCATTGCTTAGCTGGCAATGCAAAATTCCTTCGCTGTCCTCCTGACAGTCTGTGAGATCTTCAGCTGATCTCAACTTGTTGCCCTCTTGGCAATCTAGAATTTCTTCTTCTCTTCCCACCTGGCAGTGCTTGAGATCATCATATGATCCCAATTCATTCTCTGCACCGAGAATTTCTCCAATTTCTGGTTCGCATACCTGAACCATCTCCTCCTTTGTGGCCTTGGGGTTTTCAGCGTACCTCAGCCATCTCCTCAACAGTCTACGCTGTCCTTTGACCATCAGCTCCCTCACAGGCCATTTCTCCTTTGGCTTCTTCATGGGCCACTCATACACCCATCTCGACTTCCTATCCTGTCGCATCTTCATTTTGAGCTCTTCCACTCTTGCCCTGATGTCGGCAAATTCTTTTCCCCTTTCAACCGTGCTCATCTGCTCTAGGCTCTTCTTTTCAGCATGCCTATGGCCTTCAGTAGCCATCTTGCTTTCTCTATCTTCTCTGTTGGAAAACCTATTGTCACTCTGCATATTGAGTGCTTCCAGCTTCATTTTATAGTCCTCCTGATTGTCTATGGACTGTTGCCTACCTGCAAACAAGTCCTTACAGATTCATCCAGTGCTCTGTCTTCCTCTACCTTCTCCCTCTGCTTGAAATATACAAACATAGTTCTAGCTCTGATATCACCTTGATGTAGTAGGGATCCCCGCAGGGTCTCTCCACCTAACCTCCTGCTCACAGAATCGATTCTAAATCCCTTTCTGCTGAGCCGAAGCGGCTCTTTAGATTCCTCCAATGGAATCCCTGATGAAAACCTGACCCACAGGTCTTTCTTCTTTCCTCACGGCCTCTGCACTGGACCGCACCAAATTCCTCACAGGAATATTGTTTATCGGGCTTCGGGATTTCGTCACTCCTGCTATCGAGGGTTTCTTACCTCTCGAATCCCCGATCACTGATGCATGCCCTTTCTTTATCTCTAGCCCCGTCTTGGCTGCGCTCTAGCCCACATGACCTCCTATCATATGCCGCAGCTTTAAACTCCTATCGGGACTCCTCCTATCGGAGTTTCAGGGTTTCATATGTCGAACCTCACAAGTCGTCAGGACTCGCGATTTCCCGATCCCCGATATGCTCCTTTGCCTAACTGGCCTCTGGGCTACTCTTGGTCCATGAGACCACCCATCATATGACCGCAGTCAATTCCTATTGGAGTTTCGCGCCTTTTAATGCCATGATGCACAAGTTCACGGGACTCCCGATTCTTCGGATCCCTATGCACCAGTTCTCCATGCGCTAGACCTCCTGGCTCAGCTCCTGGTCCACGTGACCAGTCCTTGTGACCGCAGTCCAACCTCCCATCGAGGTTTCGGGGTTTCCAAAATTGAAATGCACACGTCCCCTGGACTCTCGATCCTCCAATCCTCGATGTGCCGTCAACTTCCATATTTCGACATGATCAACGACTGTGATCGGTCGCTGAGATCAATGCTCCAGATCTCTCCCGGGACTTGGGGGTTTCAAATGTCAAAAAACATTTGCCCACAGGACTCGCGATCCTTCGAATCCCAACGCGCCCCTTCCTTCTCAGCTCTAGCCTTTCCTGGCTATACCATGGTCCATGTGACCACTACCATATGACCGCAATCATACCTCTTGTTGGGGTTTTGGGGTTCACGATGTCAATGTGCATACGTCCTTAGGACCTCCGTTATACCAATCCCCGACTCTCTTCAGATTCCTGACACGCATCCCACCCAATGGATGGCTAGGATCCCTCCTGTGTTTCAAGATTCCAAAGGTCATGGATACCCTAACCTCTGAATCCCCGATGACCTGAATATCCTGATGCCTCTCCAAGATTTCTGACACACGTCCTCTACAGATGGACGGTCCAGATCTCTTCTCGCGTTTTCGAGACTTGAAGTGTCCCGATTCTTTCAACCTCAGGAACTACGATTTTCTGATGGTTGATATCCTGATGGATTCTTGTCGAGATTTCCCTTCCTACCTGCAAGAGTTTAACTCCCGTGCAACTTCTACAGATCTGACGACTGTCGGGTATCTGATCCAGATCTAGTGGCTCAGATCAATTCTCCTACGCACTCCTCCTGGACATGAAAATCAACAACCCAGATCTTCTTTCCTAGCTGAATCCAACGGCTGTTATTGCTCCCTCCTGAGCTCTCTGCACACCTTCTTCCTGCACTTAGAAGAATTTAAATTTCTC
>JASDQU010586566.1:31694-41931 GCA_032191745.1 Picea mariana | reverse complement strand
CGATTTCCCGATCCCTGATATGCTCCTTTTCCTAACTAGCCTCCGGGCTACTCTTGGTCCATGAGACCACCCATCATATGACTGCAGTCAATTCCTATCGGAGTTTCGCGCCTTTTAATGCCATGATGCACAAGTTCACGGGACTCCCGATTCTTCGGATCCCTATGCGCCAGTTCTCCACGCGCTAGCCCTCCTGGCTCAGCTCCTGGTCCATGTGACCAATCCCCGTGACCGCAGTCCAACCTCCCATCGGGGTTTCGGGGTTTCCAAAATTGAAATGCACACATCCCCTGGACTCTCGATCCTCCGATCCCCGATGTGCCGTCAACTTCCATATTTTGACATGATCGACGACTGTGATCGGTCACTGAGATCAATGCTCCAAATCTCTCCCAGGACTTCGGGGTTTCAAATGTCGAAAAACATTTTCCCACGGGACTCACGATCCTTCGAATCCCGATGTGCCCCTTCCTTCTCAGCTCTAGCCTTTCCTGGCTATACCATGGTCCATGTGACCATTACATATGACCGCAATCATACCTCTTGTCGGGGTTTCGGGGTTCACGATGTCAATGTACATACATCCTTAGGACCCCCGTTATACCAATCCCTGACTCTCTTCGGATTCCTGACATGCATCCCACCCAATGGATGGCTAGGATCCCTCCTGTGTTTCGAGATTCCAAAGGTCATGGATACCCTAACCTATGAATTCCCGATGACCTGAATATCCTGATGCCTCTCCAAGATTTCTGACACACGTCCTCTACAAATGGACGGTCCAGATCTCTTCTCGCGTTTTCGAGACTTGAAGTGTCCCGATTCTTTCAACCTCATGAACTACGATTTTCTAATGGTTGATATTCTGATGGCTTCTTGTTTGGATTTCCCTTCCTGCCTGCGAGATTTTAACTCCCGTGCAACTTCTATAGATCTGACGGTTGTCGGGTATCTAATCTAGATCTGGTGGCTCAGATCAATTCTCCTACGCGCTCCTCCTGGACATGAAAATCAACGACCCAGATCTTCTTTCCTAGCTGAATCCAACAGCTGCTATTGCTCCCTCCTGAGCTCCCTGCACGCCTTCTTCCTGCACTTAGAAGAATTTAAATTTCTCCAAGGCTTCAACCTTGGTCTTCTTTTCCTTCTACGAGCTCTTCGACTCTGAGCTCTCACCGCGCATGTATAAACGTTGACTCCTCCCGAGATTCTTCTTTTCGAATCCTCAAAGGATTTAGACGTCTGCGCTCCTGTAGAGTCTTTAGTTGCACTCACTGGTGCTATCCATTCTGAGTTGTTGCAATCACTCAGAACCCTTAAGGGATTTTGTCCTTCTTCTCCCTCAGATGGAGAATAAACTGCCTCTCGGCCTATCTTTCACTCACGCAACCTCTTGTTGAGTCCTTCTAGGCATTCAGCAACCCAGAGAAGATCCTTCAGTGGATACTTCCTCCAACTCCAGAACTCAAAGAGTTCTTTTCTCCTGTGCCTATCTTCAAGCAGACTCAAATGCCCACCTGGCAGAGTTATTTCTTCACAGAACGTTCAACAATTATGTCTTCTTTCTACTGTGTACTTATGCACCCACTCAATGCCCTCCTGGCAGAGCTCCTACAGAATCCTCAATGATTCTGTTTTCTTCTATCTGAACTCATGACCGAGTTCTTCTCCAGCACCTTGTGCCCACGCTCAATGCCCACTTGGCAGAGCTTCACAGAATCCTCAGTGATTCTGTCTGCAACTATGTTCTCATATAAAACATTGCCTCCAAGGTATTCAACAACCTCAGAGGTATTTTTCTCCTGAGTTGTTGATTCCATCTCCTTGTGTCGTAGCATGTCCTTGTCTAACTCCTCAGAGTTCATAAATGCATCCTCTATGCATCGGTCTTCAGAGTCCACAACACTCTATCACGCCCTCCTGGCATGAAACCTCAAAGACCCTCAACTGAAAATCTCACAATGTACAAATGCACAAATACATATACAACATACATTCTTTGCATCATTGAACACTCACAAACATTCACATAAGATAGCACATATGCAGGAAAAACTGCTTCTGTATTAAATTAAAATTGGCAAATGCCTGAATTTACAAGGTGTTCTAAGCACTCTCTGGCTCTTCTCATCTCTACACTAGCTCTACTCTTCCTAGCTCAACTCGACTAACTCCAAAATGAGATCTCCAAATCTCTTTTACCTGAGGGGCTCAATCGAGCGCTTCCCTCCAGGTTCACCCACTCTAATAAATTACATTCAATGGCTATCTAGTCCAACGTCTGGATCTAGATCTCAGCCGATCTGGCATTAAAGCCCATCCTATCTAGTGCCTAAATAAAATCACGGCTTCCCATGGCTCAACAGCATAAACCATTTAAATTTCATTCATTACAAATATTAAATAAGGCTGCGCCTCCCTTTTAGCATTTGAATGTATGCGTGCTGACGTGGCTGGCTGGCTGGCTGGCTGCGTGGAGAGATGCTCCTGCATCACCGACAGAATATCTGAGGAGTTCTGTAAAAACTCTGCCAGGTGGGCATTGAGCAGGTGCAAAGAGTGCACAGAAGAACTCTGTTGTGAGTTCTGTATAACTTTCCCAGGAGGGCATTGAGACAGTGTGCAGACAGGCACAAGAAGAGGACTCTGTTGAGTTCTATATTTTGGAGGAAGAATCCCCTGGAGGATCTTCATAGGGTTGTTGAACACCCTGAACACTTAGAAAGAGGTTGCTTGAGAAGAGGATAGCCAGGAGGGCATCCATATTTCTCCATCTGAGGGAGAAAGGAAAAAGGATAAGTTTCCTTGGAGATTGAAGCTACATGAAACCTCAGGGCGGATAGCACCTTTGTGTGCATGTGAATACTCTGCAGAGGTGCAGGAGTTGAAGAATCCCTTGAGGAATCAAAGTTTAAAATCTCAGGAGGAAAAACGTGTTTATATGCGCGTGGGCGAGAACACACGGTCGTGGAGCTGGCAGAAACAGAGCAAACATTGAGGCCTTTGAGAATTCAAAATTCTTCCAAAGTCCGGAAGAAAAGCGCCAAGATCGGATCAGCCGAGAAGATTTGGACTGTTGAGGGATTTCACGTCCAGGGTGCAGTAGAGGAGCGCAAGAGCAGGAGCGAAAGTCTCAAAAGGTTGATGTCGGGATATCGACATTCGAGATATCGGAGGTCCTAAGGACGAGCTATCGGGACACTCCACATCAGAAGTCCCAAAACAATGAATTAATATGATCCATCCATCTAGAGGAGGACACATGTCACGAGATCCTCTCTATCAGGGATTCGGACATCGGGGCTCAAAGAAGGAAGTCCTTCAACTTCGCGAAAGGTGAAGTCATGAGAAGATCGAGATCGTTCATCAGAGAGTGGACAGGTGGCACAATCACCGACACAGAGGTCAAACTTCATTGACCATTTCGGGGTTTCGTGAGTTGGAGAGTTGGAAGTTTGACATCAGGACTCGCGAATTCGCGAGGTCCGAAACTCTGAAAAAGGTGGGAAGTTTTGTGTGGGAGCCACGTAGACGACGTGTCAGAATTTCACCATTTCGGGGGGTTCGGAGGTTGAGAGGACCTCATTTCGTCATAAAAAGTCTCGAAGACGCGAGAAGTGATAAGGAGTATTGAGGATTTTAGGATATCGACACTCAGGTGTTAGGGATATGAAGGAAGTGCCAGTTGGGGAGCGAAATCACAAAGGCCAAAGGCAGGCACGAGAGACACGTGGTAGAACCATGCTGGGGGCCTGAAGAATAGACAAGCGAACACACGTCACATTTTGAAAGGAGTCAACACTCCATTTACCATCTCGCGTCTTGGGGTTTCGCGAGACAAGAGTCGAGAGTTTGACAGCAAAACTCACGAAGTGGCAAAAGGCGAGAAGTGTCAGGGTTAAGCCTAGCCGGTGGTCATGCGTAGGAGGCACTGACAAGGAAAGGGGATATACCCATTTTGCGATCTCGGGTATCGCAAGATTGGAGAGGAAGAGTCGGGAGTCATGAATCCCAAACTTGCGGGTGGTGAGTTACGATAAAGGGACTTTGGGTTTAGGCCATTGGTCATAGCAGTAAGGTTACTTGGGGAAATAGGAGCTCACGCCTAGTACTGTTCGCACAGGGGAGTTCCGAAAAGGACCTGTGGATTGATTTTGATTGAGATTCCAGTGGGAATCGTAAGAGCCACTTCTGCTCATGAAATAGAGAGAACGATCCTTAAGATCGAGAGGTCACGCAGAGACTCTTCTTAAGAGTCAGAGGTGGTGTCTATGTCAAATTCCTAATAATAAAGCTTCAAACTTAGTGACATTGTTTGTACAAGCAAACTCTAACCTGTAAGACATATTAAGAATTTTTCCTACAGGGGAAACCAAGATAATGCCAGCCCCATTACCTTCATTAGAGAGTRAACCATCAAAGTGCATAAGCCACATATCATCATCTAAATCGATTCTTTCTAAATGAATATTATCCTCTTTAGCAAATATGGAATACACTCCTAGGTCCTCTTTGATATAGTTTTCGCTAGATTGTGGAACACTCTCTATGTAGGGTGAAATTATTCCCTCTCTAAGGACTATAATGTTCTTACCATTCCGAGGAATGGATAAATGTGTCCTATTGAGTGAGAGGTATCCACCTGTCAAGGATTTCCATTCTCTTCCCAAGATAATTGAGTAATTTCTTACAGGCATATCAATTACGTGAATATTGAGGGTTGTCCTTATCTCACGATGAGCGCATAAAACAAAGGTCACATCCTTAATCTCTCCTCTGGTTGTTTGTTGTAGACTATTATAGGAGAGCATGCTTCTATCATTTTCATTTGTACAAGACAAGCCTAGCTCTTCCATAATAATCTTCGACATCGCACTCGGGCCCAAACCGCCATCAATGAGGCAACAATGGGAAATCTTATGCATAATCTTTACAGAAATACAAAAAGGGGGATTTTTTACAGGGTATATAAAGTTATGTACACCTAATTTATTTACAGAAGAATCCTCTTCATTTACCTCTTTGGAAAGATTGGATACAATGAAATCTTTTCCTTCCATGAATTGTTTCAGATGCATCTGTTGTTCAGGGACGACAACCATGTCTAGAAGGGTTTCATATGCTTTGACGTTGGCCAACTAATTCAAGATATTATATTTATAAGAGGGGAGAGGGGGAGTGATTCCTTGACTCTGAGGAACTTTAGGAACCTGGAGAGTAGTATCAGTTGAGGATGAGCTCGAGATAGAGGAACTGCGGGGAGAATCAAATTTTCCCTTGGGAGAATAGGCTTTGTTCCAAGTATTGATGACCATGACATATTTTGGATTTGCAAAATCTAGTACATCGATAGTAGCTTCTGGCCTTTTACCAAAGATCTAAACTATGGCACTCTTATTTACCTCACATGTGGTTTCTTCACAAAATTTACACCAGCTTCAGGGTAGAATAAATTTAGGTTGAAAATTATTTTCAACCAGATTTCTAAAGGGGGGTGTAGAAGAGGATGAAGCTCCAAGGGTGAGAGGGGAGACAGTCCCATTTTACTCAAACTCTATCATACATTATTCATATATTGTACTAGTTGTAAGAGGGCGGACATGTCTATTTGTCTAACCGATTCTCCCTGGGGAAGACCAGTTCTTTCAATCTGTTCTTCATACTCTGAAAAAGTATGCAAAGCGGAACCGAGATGATCAATGGATTTCTCCTCAAGCCTATGATAGGGGGAAGGAAATACATTGTAGTAATTCATGAAAGTGGATTGGTTCTGAGGGCGGATGAGTTTGGGGATTTGATTGTATAACTTAGTGAAATGCAAGTTGAAAGACTTGATGGTCTCACCATCCTTATAGGTGACGTTATTGTTGTAACATCCCCAAATGTTAACCCCACTGCTGAGAAACACTACTACGTGGAATAACATTTATATAGTATGCATTTAAATGAAGTTAAATGAATTAACATAGTAAACATATAATTAATGCTAACATACAGAATTAATGGATTTAACAGTAAATATCATTGCAACGGAATACATGATAATATTGCAAGCATCACAGACATGCATTTTAATTGAAATTAAACACATGCAAATACTTTTGTTTGAAACTGTATTAACTCCACTAACTATGTGCAAACCTTCCACGAACCTCCCAACCTTAGACCTCGCTGCTCATCACGCTCAGTAGTGGGTCACCCCCGAGTTGGGACTAAGCTCCACCCAAGGTAAGGGAATCCTAGACTAGGCTGAGGTTACAGGAAAAATGCACAGAGCAACTGGAAGGATTCTCTATAGGAGACTTCTTACACCCACTACTCATGGACTCTCATTCCTCATGTGCCTGTTCCACCCGGGAGTATACACCTTCACAAGAACAATCCATCAATGCTTCACCTCTCTCTTTGGGTCTCGGCAACAGGTCGGATCAGGAATTGTCAGAGCGTCGTAGCTGGTGCTGGACTCTCTCTAGGAGAAAACCACTTCCCAACAGACTCTCGCACCTGGAGAGAGTTTCTCATAGGCCTGACAACCTCCCTCTTCTACCACGGGCATGGCAACCCAGTTCTTCAACTAGCTTCAGCCCAATTCCCGCAAAGTGAGGATAACGGAAACAACAATTGGTCAATTCCACTCAGGAAACATAGAAGGCAGCAACCCAAAGACATTTTAGGTACATACTCGACTCTGCAAGAGAATATAGGTTGGCCTCACATGACACACAGGTGACACAGCTCAATTCATGGGTTGACACTAGTTTTCAGGGTGCGTGACAAGGAATCCACATAGAGGTTGAACACAGACTGAACGATTTAGACAAAGGGTGTATATGCTTCTCAAGAAAACATCACAGGATTTGGGTTTCAGAGATGAGTGAGGCATATAGAGATTAGAGGGAATTCACAGTTTTAAATAGTCGATGACATAATGGAGGACGAACCCCCATCACAGCTCAATTCTTGGGTTAAATTGCAGGTGCCTGGGCTGTCACATGTTGCCCATGAAGCTGCATTAACTCCATCAAGTATGTGTTCCCTTTTTGCACACGTTGGAGCTGCATGCGTTGCCTCTCCTAGAATTTAGGATAAAAACATGTTTGCCACACAACTTTGGAATAATAATATTTTTTTATTCCCAAGGACTTAAGCCCCTAAGCTTAGCCCCTCTTTCCAACCTTTCATCCCCTTTTCCCTTACCCACCCTGTGGAAGCTTAATCCCCCATCACTCTTTCTTCGTGGTCGATCTGCACATAGCGATGTTTAATCTTTATTAATGATATGCATATTACATATACAAAAACATGATCCTAGCCTTTAACACTTAGGCTCTCCGGCCTAATAAAAACATAATCCTACTAGCTTATCAATACTCGACTCACCAGCCTAAAAAACATGATTTACAATTCATAAACTTGATTACAATAGGACTCGTCCTTGGGGATATTACAATCCCTTCCCCTTATTTTTGTACTGTCCTCAGTGCAACTTTCACACAACATCAGCAAGATTTCCAAAATCTTAAAAAATATTTGGGTATTTTTCCTGCATAGCATCCTCATGCTCCCATGTCGCGTCCTTAGGACCATACTAGGTCCATTGGACCTTTACAAGCCCTATGGATCGATTCCGTAGTTGTTTGTTTTTCCAGTCCAATATGCACATATGATGCACATGCAGGACACCTTCTTGCTCCTCCTGAATCACATTCCAATCAATTACATCATTAGCATCAGTTATATATTTCTTAAGAAATGAAACATGAAGCACATTATGTATAGTCATGGATGCAGGTAATGCAAGCATATATGCAAGTGGCCCAATCCTTTCTAGGATTTCAAATGGCCCACAAAATGTGGCTGCCAACTTGGAGCAGTTTCCCACCTTCATGGAACTTCTATTGGCTTTTACTTTCAGGAAAACATGATCACCCAATTTAAACTCTCTGTGGGTTCTATTTTTATCATCATAACTTTTCTGCCTATCTTGGGAAGCCTTTAAAGTATGGTTAATTTTTAGCATTTGTTCTTCCATTTCCTTGAGAAACTCTGGCCCAACTACTGCCCTGTCAGCTAGATTATCCCATCTTATTGGATTATTTCACTTTCTTCCATAAAGTGCTTCAAATGGGGTCAATTTTTAATGATGCTTGATACCCATTATTGTAGGTGAATTATACCAAGTGTAGTTAGTCTTCCCATTTCAATGGTTTGTGCATCACATACATCCTTATTATGTATTCTATTACTCAATTCACCTGCTCTATCTACCCATATGACTCAGGATGATAGGCTATACTAAATTTCAGATTTGTTCCAAACCCCTTGAATAACCCTTTCTAGAAATTTGAGGTAAATTTTAGGTCTTTGTCGGACACAATTGTCTTGGGAATTCCGTGCAATCATGCCACTTCCTTCATAAATATGTCGAAAACATTCGTTTCCTTGTGAGTAGTCTTTAACGAAATAAAATGGGCAGCGTTCGTAAGCTTTTCCACTACCACCATGATTGAATCATGGTGCTTTCCTATTCTGGGAAATCCTGTGATGAAATGCATTGTCAATACCTCCCACTTCCACTCAGGAATGGGTAAAGGCTGCAACAATCCTGTTGGGTGCCTGTTTTCAGCTTTAACCTTATGGCACTCCATACATTTGATGATGTATTATGCAATCTCTTTCTTCATACCTGGCCAAAAGTAATGGCTCTTGATTGTTGCCACATTTTTTGGATATCCAAGGTGCCCAGCATAAGGCACATTATGTATTTCATGAAAAATCATAAGTTTCAAGTCCTGGACATCAGGTATATAAATTAAGTTCCTGTACATAAGTGTTCCGTCAGTTTCCAATTTATAATTTTCCACTTTCTATGGCATCTCACCTTGTTGTAGCTTTTCTACCAAATCCCTATACTGTAAATCTGCATTTGCAGCTTCTGAAATTCTTCCTTTAATATCAGTTTGGTACATGTTAATAGTTGTAGCATGTAATTCATGCACTCTCATGCTGAGTGCATCAACCACTTTGTTCTCCTTCCCTTTGATACGCTTGATATCAAAGTCATACTCACAGAGAAACTCCAATCACCTACTATGTCTAGCATTCAAGGTTGGCTGATCAAACAAATACTTCAGACCATTATGGTCTATCCTCAGTTTGAACCTCCTTCCCATGAGGTAATGTCTTTGTTTATTTAGAGCGTGCACTATGGCTACCAACTCCAATTCATGAGTGGCATAGTTGCTTTCATTCTCTTTCAACTTTTTGGATTGATAACAGATCACAAATCCATTCTGACTGAGGACTCCTCCCAATCCTTCTTTTCCTGCATCTATGCACACCACAAAGTCTTCATTCAGATATGTAATCCTTAGGATTGGAGCAATGGTTAATAGTTGCTTCAATCACTGAAATCTTTTCTCACAATCTTCTGTCTACTAAAACTTATTCTCCTCCTTTGCAAGAAAGTGATAGGGTGAGCTATCCTCGAGAACCCTGTGATAAAACTTATGTAATAACCAGCTAAACCCTTAAAGGATCTTACTTCCATCACATTCTTTGTCATTGGACATTCTCTGATGGCCTCAATCTTCTCAGGATCTACAACTATCCAATTCTTCAAAATAATATGCCCCAAGTAATTGTATTTTCTCCTGATAAAACGAACACTTTCTCAACTTGGAATATAGTTGGTGCTCTCTTAGCACCTACAACAGAATCCTCATATGTTGTTCATGCTCTTCCTCTAACTTGGAATGCACTAGAATGTCATTCAGGAAGACTATGACAAACTTGTCTAGATAGTCCATGAATACACCATTCATCAGGCACATAAAAACAACGGGTGCGTTCGACATCCCAAATGGAACGTTCGACATCCCAAATGGAACCACTATGAATTCATAGTGAGCATACCTTTCTCTAAAGGTAGTCTTGTTGATGTCTTCATCCTTTATCCGTACTTGGTGATATCCCAACCTAAGATCTATCTTCGAAAATATCTTCGCATCCTTCAACTGATCGAAGAGGTCATCAATCCTCGACAGAGGATATTTTTTCTTTACAGTTACTTTGTTCAATTGTCTGAAATTGATACACAATCTCAACGTCCCATCCTTCTTCTTCACGAATATGACCAGGGATCCCCAAGGTGACACACTTGGGCATATATACCCCTTCCTCAGAAGCTCTTCAAGCTTCAATTGTAGCTTTTTCATCTTTGGCGTACTCATTCTGT
>JASDQU010586565.1:3009-39985 GCA_032191745.1 Picea mariana | reverse complement strand
AGGTGGCAGAGATCCACGGATCTCGCTACCTCGGAGGCTTGCGAGGTAGGAGCCCAAAGGTTGGGCGCTCCAAGTCACAAGTAGCAAAGTCCCGAGGGCCAAGCACGAGAGAACACATGGCAACACTTTGAGGTGGGGCCTGCGTGATTGACGGGTGGACCCGCATCGCCTAGAGAAGGGAGTCAATGTTCCGTTGACTCCTCGCGTCTCAGGGATTCATGGGAGAAGGGAATGAAATCTCAACACTTGGACTTACGAAGTCCCGAGTAGCGAGAGTTCAACCATTGACCTCATTAAGCGACGAATAGAGAGAAGAGCTAGAGTTTAGCCTAGCCGGCGGTCATGTGTAGAGGACGCTAACTAAGAAAGGAGCTATACCCGTATCGCCATTCTACCTTCAAGATTGGACTCAATTGTATCGTTGAGTCGCGAAACATAAAAAGGCGCCTGGTTTGTTTGGCCTGTGGTCCTAACCCATGATCACAGGGAGGTGAACAGGGAAGAACTAGTCTGCACTAGACCCCGTAGGACTTCTGGGATTCTACTCCTTGAGGAAGAACGAAATTTTTTTTTTGATTATAGGTAGCGGGTGTGTTACAATGGTAGTTCATTCATAGTTTTATCTTTACATTTGGAACTTTATCTTGTGGTGCTATAATGTTGCTAGGATTGTGGTAATTGTGATTTGTATATAAATATATTGATTTATAAATGAGCAATTGTGAGCGATGAATTGAGTTGACTATTGTGTATCTATGTACTTTAATTATTTAGTTAATAATCTATTTAATGATTATAATGATAATTCTTTTGTTTAAAATTGTGTTCAAGAGATTTTATAAATCATATTAATAATTCAAGCATATTAGTGGTCATCAATTTAGAATTACAGTTAGTCATATCAATAATAATAATCTCATAGAAAAGAGGTTGAAAAGATGTCAACGAACATGTTCTCCAACAAAGAGGCATAACTATAATGACAAACAATGAACATGTTCTGCAACAAAGAGGCATAACTATAATGAAAAACAAAGGATAATCTATTTTCTCAATTTCCACTATAAAATGGGCTTTCTTTTGCTTAATGCATATTTCCAATATATTTCTAAGGCATAACTATAGTGACAAACAAAGGATAATCTATTTTTCTGAATTTCCACTATAAAATGGGCTTCCTTTTGCTTAATGTATATTTCCAATATATTTGTAAGCATATTGCACAAACATTGTTGAGTTCCACAATGTGGATAACACAATATCTTGAAATTGACTATAAAGTGTCAATTTGTGCTAGAAATTTAGATATTCATCTTAGCATATTATACCAAGAATTTTTTCTTATGACTTGATATTCAAAGTATCGCTCCATCGAGGTTAACCAAAAGTAATTTATATTAATAAGTAATTTAAAACATTGATGTCTCTTATGAACTTAGAATTTGATGGAGGATCTGTAATATATGCAACAACTATTTTGCATGAGCCAATCCACAATATCCCCTCCCTTGAAGGTATCTTATACAAGGGCATTTTCTTCGACATAGACACCTCAAGTTTTTTTTACTACTTGTGATATATTTTGAAATATGATATGGTTACAAATTGAAAACAAAAAATCCAAACATATTTCAAGATGATCCATGTGATTGATTGGACTAGTTTTGTATTGCAATCTACACAAGAAGAAACTCAACTAGTTGCACTAGAAACAAATATATTCATCTTAGTATACTAGATCAAGCATTTATTCTTGATGAATTTTGTTAGGATTCTACCGTAAATCCCTTAAGTAGATACATAGGTGATACATAGGTTGCTATGTATTAAGACAATCCCTATTAAATAAGACTCATGTAGTAGATATAGTGTGAAATAAATAATTGTAATAAATCTTACTAGAATGTCCCTATGAGGTTAGATAGAAACTATATGATGAAGTAGAAGAAAGGTAATGGGATGTCTTGTGAAGTATATTGCAATTGTAGCTTTACTCATGAGGAGGTTTCCCCCTTCAAGATTCAAGTGAACATTTCTTTCATCATTAAAGGTATTTCCATTTGTGGTATTCTAGTTCTTCTACAACTCCCTATTACTATTATAATCAGTCATTTCCGCACTAAATCTTGGTATGTTATGTTATTTATGTAGTATGAAGAGGAAGGGTCCCTATTTTCACTTTGTTTAATAGTAGTGGATTAGTCAAATTATGTCCACAAATAATGAATAATATACCCCAATATTATTAGCTTGATCCAACAACTTCAAATGGGACCCCATGCATATCAGGGATACTTTTGACAAAATTAAGAGCTTCACTATAAATGATTTGTTTATTTGACCAAAAAATTAACATTTAAATCACAGGTGTTATATAAACTATATTTCTATCCCACTAGGCCATTCTAAGTTTTATAAAACATATTAAAATATCAAACTCTCACTTTTCTTCGAAGGAATGAAAAGCGAAATTCGCGCCTTTGTGGCAGAGTGTGACATTTTCTATTGACACAAGGGAGAGGTGGTGAAACCTGCACCTGAACTCCAACCTTTGCCCATTATACTAACTATATGGAATGAAATTTCTATGGACTTCATTATTGGGTTACCAAATTTTGGGAATTAATTTGTAATCATGGTTGTGGTTGATTATCATTCCAAACATGCTCATTTTTGTTCTCTCCAACACCATTTCAAGGAGTTTACAATTGCTCAAGTATTCATGTATAATATATTTAAAACCCATAGAATTGTTTGACTAACTGTTGCACCTCTAGGAATTGATCTCATGGACTAACCTCGATCCTTGGAACATGGGACTAACCTCCCACTCAAGGTGATGTTGCTAGTTTGGAAATTTACTAATACATGTGGGTTTTGGTGTAATGGAAAACCTTAACATGGTATTGGATCCTTGACCCAAGTTCAATTTCCCCGAGTTACGTTGAAGGGGGGGTGTTGAACTAACTGATGCACCTCTGGGAATTGATCTCATGGACTAACCTCCACCCTGGGAACATGGGACCAAGCGCCCACTCAAGGTGATGTTGTTGGTTTGGAAATTTACTAATACCTATGATTTTTGGTGTAATGGAAAACCTTAACATGAATGCAATAATCAATTATGATGGATCATTACCGCACCTTCAATAGCAATTTTTTGTAAGATTTGTTTCAGCTCATAGGTGCTCAATTGAATTCCAACAGTGCCTATCACCCCCAAACTAATTTTTAGAATAAAGTTGTTAACAAGTGATTGGAAGAATATTTTAGGTTTTTTACTTTAGAGATATAATCCCCATGGGTCCAGTTTGACCTCCCTCTATTCAAATTGTAGTATAATACAACTTATCATGGTGCAACATGAATTATTCCATTGGAGGATATCTATGGACAAATTCTCCCGTTAGTACTATCATATTTTTTGGGAGTCTCTAAGGTGTAGTAGGTTGAAAAAACCATCATAGGTCAATATGACATTATTTTCACTCTCAAGGATATCTAATCAAAACTCAAAATTGAATGGAAAAATAGGTCAATTAGCATTGTTACGAATGACATTTTGATGAAGGGGATCGAGTGTTCCTCCATATACATCCTTAAAAGAATACCTCACATAAAGAAAACCACTTATAAAAGCTTTCTCCTAATTTTTATGACCCTTATAAGGTCCTCAAATATATTGGTTAGTGGATTACAAATTGTAGCTTACTAGCCACTGTAAAATTCATCCAATCTTTCATGTATCTTGCTTAAATAAAGTGGTTAGCTCTAATTCTCATATTCAAACTTGCCTTTCAGAACTAGATGAAGAAGGTTCCATTTGGTTGCATCTAAAGGTTGTTTTTGATAGATGAGAGAAGTGTCTCCACTAGGACACTATACAATAGGTATTAATGAAATGGAAGAATACCCATCCTAAGGATGTCACATGGGAACCAACAAAGATCCTTCAATAATTCCCTCATCTTCAACCTTGATTAAAATGTTATTTTATAAGAGGGAGGGAATGTTTTGGTCCTACCTTAACCCCCTTAAGTATAAATATAGGTTTCGATGTATTCATTTTGTTAACACATAATATTGATCATGTGAAGGAGGATTTATGGTTTTAAGATCCTACATTTAACCATTTCTCCAGGTATTATGTCATACCATCAAGAACTAACATCATCCTCAAAGTGTGCAAGCTATATTTGAGTTGGCATTGCCAATTGACACTGTAAACTAGTTAAGGAAGAGGGTTATAGGTTGGATAGGTTGCATGCAACCTGGTGAAAATTCAAAATTACCATCATCAAAATCAAGGTCATCAGGTACTCTAGATTTTTTGTCTTCTTTGGAGGTCAAGAAAAGAGTGTGGCCACTTGATTTTCCTTTGGCGCTTCGAACTGAGACAAGCATTGCAAAATTTGTTGCAAAATTTCCTGTAGTAGCTGTTGTTACAGATTTTATCATAAATCGAAAAAGGTGATGTGGGTTTCTCTAATTTTTTTTTTGTAGGAATATGATATCCTTGTTGACTTTCTGACCAAATTTCAGCCTGACCTAGTTTGGAATTTAAGAGAAACAATTAACACATCAGTGCGTTGCAAAATGTGTTGCAAACTCTTTGTTTTGCATAGTTGTTGGATATTCTCCTTCTTGGGAGGTTTCCACCTGTCAAGGAGGGTTCCAATGACTTCTCATGGATCATTTATATGTCAAGGGATGCCTTCACCTAAGTTTCAACTCCATTAAATACCTCATGCAGTGATTTGGAAACAATTTATTAATGAATTCCAACAATTTCCTGAAAATTAGCAGTTTGTTGGATTTTTGTCTCTTTGACTGTTTCCACCAATATCCAAGGACTATAATCCAATGAAAGAGATGGGATTCGACCTTATAAGTATATTTTGATGATATTTTCTCTTTAATGAAGGATGGATCTCTTGGAGAAGGGTTGGACTCATGATCCAAGGGAGGAGAGAGCTAGAGGAGAAGTTAAGTTGCTCATTTGTAAGCCCGAGGGTGTGTGTTGTAGGCATTTCTTCCATTAGAGATTCATGAAAGTTGTGATACCAAACTTTTTTTCTCTTGTTTCCATTATTTCTTATCATCTTGATTGAGTAATATTTACAGATTTTGAAGATCAAAGGCTGCATTTGGTTAATGGATTCATGAGTTGTAAAGGATTTGTGGTAATTTCTTATTAATCATAGATTATTGTTCAAGCACTCTTTAATATATATTACATAAAGGATATATGTTATGTGAATATTATTCTCTTTGTTTACCTCCTATTCTAATATCTATCTTTTCATAATCCTTTTTTCTGGTAGGCAACCTAATTGCCCATGATCTGCAGAATGTTATGATGCCATGCCCAATAGAATTCATTTACAGCAGTCTGATGCCCTCCCTTTTACTCTTTTCTTTTTGATCCACCAATTATTACCTGTTTTAATCATTTAAATCAAATGGGTACTCAGATTATCCTCTAGAAGTCTGAGGGTGACTCTCAGTGATAACATTTTTGGCGTCGCTGCCAGGGACGAAGTTGAATATCTTCCTTGGGTTGTACGACATAGATTCCAACCAATTCTTGAGGGTGAAAAGGGATTGGAGACAGAAAAGCCTTCATCTTTCATGTGATGATTCCACTCCATGAAGAACCAATATGTCAAAAGCCATGGAGGCTATCTTGGCAAGGATATTCTCTCCTCTAAAAATTTTCAACCATCTATGGTTTTCCAAATCTAGTGCCTCATCTATCAGAATGGGGAGATTTACTGCTTGTCTTCAAAGAAGAAAATGACGATGATCATGCTCAACATCTCATTAATTTTCATCAATGCATGGAGCAGTTGAACTTGCATCAGGAGGATGTCTTAGTGAAAATGTTTATGTTCTCCCTAAAGGATGATTCCAGAGACTGGTACTTTTCTCTTCCTGCTGCAAGCATATCCACCTTGAGAGAATTCCATGTTGCTTTCAATTTTCAATGTAAAAGTTATTACTCCTATGAGTTTATTTTTCATGATTGTTGTTAGGACTATGATAAAAGTGTTCAAGCTGCATTAAGTTTCTCTCCTGACTGTGAGGTTGAAGAAGACCCATCTCTTTCTTTTCCTAGCTCTCGTGACTTGAAGGAAGATTTTATTTGTTGTTCTCATGAGGAAGAGATAGTGGATGATTTTTTCCTTGAAGAAAATATCTTTGACAACCTTGCTTCTGATGAAGTCATTGTCTCAAATATTGAACAAGAGTAGCATGTTGTTAACAAACACTTTGATGATGAACACTTTGTGGATAGAGAGCATCTTGAAACAAAACATTCTAAATGTCAAGAGTCAAAGGTTTTGTATGGATAACCCATTTTTGATGAATATACCAGTGATGGTGATGAACATAAGTTTTCTATGTTTTGTTTGGAACCTCTTAGAACTATTCCTATATATGATGATTATGAGTATGATCCTTGGAAATGTTATGGAGGCGTTTAAGGGGAATTACATATGAAACTGATCTCTTATCCATCACCCACAAATGAGAAGCCTTGTTCTAATAAAAACCATGTGTATGAGCAACAGACTATACTTACAGTACATGCAAAAATGATCAGCAGTCAGCCCACATGCAGGGATGATTTTAAGGATGGAAATCTATTTTAAAATATAGAAACCTTGGTGAATATTACTACTCCTTCATATGCCAATTATAAATGTTTGGTGATAGTTTTGTAAAAATATTCAAATTTCTAAGGATTTTATATAGTTTTTATAAAATTTTGGTGATTTTTAAGGTAAAATAATTGTATCCTATAGAATTTGGGCGAATCATTTTTAAAATAGCGAATCTCGTTTTTGGAAAAACCATGGAAAATTAGCCCATGAGAGAAATTTAGCCCCTAAAATCATCCCTGCCCACATGTGGTTCTGAAGATGAGGAGAAACAATTAAACCAACAAATTCCTTTTTTTGTCATTCGATCACATGTGATTACATAGGACATCAAACAACCTGTGGGAAACTTTGAAGAAAAGAAGGCAAACTTTTATCAGTTAAGTATGTCTTGCCATCAGTTTCATGACCCTGTCAATGAATACATGGAGTTGCACTTTTGAAATTCTTTGGAGCCTGCAAATTTTATCATTTTGTCATCATTTGGAGGTAATATTGGTGATCCTAAGAATGTATTTAGTCATTTGTCACACTTTTCTTTAGTCTTATGAATCATTTGGAGTGAAGAGAAGAATAATGTTACCAAACATATTGAATGGCTATGATGGAATTTTGTTTTCACTTGAGAAAATTGTAAAAGTCAGTCAGAGTAGGGTCATGTATATAAATAAACTTGTGTTCAAGAATTTTAGTTTTCAGTTTTCTTTTAGTATTTGAATAAGACTCCACCATCCCATGGATAAGGCACTAGAACTGCATGTTCTTGGAGCCTCATAGGGAGGTCTCCATCCCTTGTGGAGCCAGATGTTAACACATAAGATTGATCATCTAAATGAGGATTTATGGTTTTTAGAGCCTACATTTAACCATTTATCCAAGGATTATGTCATACCATCAAGAACTAACAGACTCCTCGAAGTGTGCAAGATATATTTGTGGTGGCGTTGTGAACGGACGCTGTGAACTAGTTAAGGAAGAGGGTTGTAGGTTGGATAGGTTGCAGGCATCCTGGTGCAAATTGAAAATTACGAGCATCAAACTCATGGTCATCAGGTACTTCATGATATTTTTTTTTTTTTTGGAGGTTAGGAAAAGAGTGTGGCCACTTGATTTTCCTTTGGTTCTACGAACTGGCATAGGTGTTGCGAACTGAGACAAACACTGCGAAATTTCCTATAGCAACTTCTTTTACAGATTTGATCATAAATGCAAAATGGTGATGTGTGTTTCTCTGAAATTGTTTGTGGAGGAAGATGATATCCTTTTTTACTTGCTGACAAAATTTCATCCTGACCTAGTTTGGCATTTGAAAGAAACAATTAAAACACCGGTGCGATGTGAAATGTGTTCAAAACTCTCTTTTTTGCATAGTTGTTGGATATTTTCCTTGTTGGGAGGTTTCCACCTGTCATGGAGGGTTCAAATGAATTCTCATGGACCAATCAGATGTCAAGTGACACATTTCCCTAAGTTTTATCTCTATTAAATACCTCATGCAGTGAGTTGGAAACAATTTATTAATGACTTCCAACAATTTCCTGAAAATTAGCAGTTTGTTGGATTTTTGTCTCTTTGATTGTCTCCACCTATATCCAAGGCCTAGAATCCAATAAAAGTGATGGGATTCGACCTCCTAAGGATATTTTGATGCTATTTTCTATTTAATTAAGGAGGGATCTCTTAGAGAAGGGTTATATTCATGATACAAGAGAGGAGAGAGCTAGAGGAGTCGTTGAGTTGTTCATTTGTAAGCCTAAGGGAATGTGTTCTAGGAAATTATTCCATTAGAGATTCATGAAAGTTATGATACTAGAATATTTTTATCTTGTTTCCATTCTTTCTTATCATATTTATAAATTAATATTTACATATTTTGAAGATCAAAAGATGCCTTTGGTTAATGGATTCATGAGTTGCAAAGGATTTGTGGTAATTGCCTGTTAATCATAGATTATTGTTCAAGAACAATATATATTACAGAAAGGATCTATGTTATATGGATATTCTTCTCTTTGTTTACCTTCTATTATTCTATCCATATTTGAATAAGCCTTTTGTATGGTAGACTACCTGATTGTTTGTGATATGCAGAATGTTATGACTCCATGCCCAATAGAATGTATTTGCAGCAGTATGATGTCCTCCCTTTTACTCTTTTCTTGTCGATCCACAAAGTATTACTTGTTTTAATCATTTAAGTCAAATGGGTACTGGGCTTATCCTATAACAGTCTGAGGGTGACTCTCAGTGCTAACAAATGCCATCTCTATTAAATAAATACCATGTAGTAGATATAGTGTAAAAGAAAGAAATGTAAGAATCCTTACTACAAGTTTACGCTTACTACAAATTTCCTAGAAGGTTAGATAGAAACTATATAATAAAGTAGAAGCAAGGTAATGGGATGTATTGTGAAGTATATTGTAAAGGAGCTCTACTCTTTAAAAGGTTTCCCGCTTCAAGAGGAAAATGAACATTTATTTCAACAATAAAGGTATTTTTATTTGTGGTATTCTGGTTCTTATACAATTTCCTATTGTTATTATAATATATTATTTCTACTCTAAATATCAGTATATTATGTTATTTCTACTCTGAATATTATATTTTTCTAATAAAGAACACCACAAGTTGTGATTGAAAGAACTCTTTAATGTATGTTCACTAAGGATAAACATTATGTTAGACACGCGAATTAGGATAATCGTGAAGGTATATTATTCATCTATATTATGCATTTATAAATACATGATATTGATGTTTGGATTAGTATTCCAAGACATCTCTTGGTCTCCCGATGATTGTTACAATCACTTGATTGTCTATATTCCATCAAGTGAGGAATATTGTAACCCTAAACACAATAGTTTTCCAACATTCATCCTTTAATCTAAAGAGGTGTACGTGAGTCCAAGAAGAGAGATGAGATATGGAAGTGTGTAGCTGAAATATGGAAGTGGACAACTACCAATGGATAAATATGCTCTCTTTATCTAGTGGTTTTGGGATGAATACAAATTGAATGGATAACAAAAGTTGATGTCTTCTACTAAATGGTGATGGTGGTTTAAGGAAGATCACAAACTCTGGAACTTGGCTCTAAGGATCAATGGTTCCCAGAAAATTTCCTAAGTTAGCTAGAAGCTCAAAGTTGATGAATTTTACTAATTGGACGTGCTCTCAAATGTTGGTTTAAATATGACCATAATTTTTTTCTGGAAGAAGTTTAATGTCTTCGACCAAGTGGAGATATAAGAAAAACCACAAACCATTGTCTAGGAGAAGATGAAATTATTATACTAAGTGGTGGTTTAAGGGAAGCCAAAAACCAATTAGGTGGTTTTAGGTGACCATAAATTGAATCAATCTCACTTGTCACTGCTCAAATTATAGGACTTCAAAAATTGAAGCATGATTGTCAATCTATGATGTTGTTCCCCCTTGTCAGGGATAAGGTGAGCAGATGCAAGTATATCTAGTGCAATATGTGTCAACACTTGAGAATGAATTTTATGGTATGAGTACGATATCTTTCTTACTATTGATGATGATTTCTAAGAATTCATCCACCCACAATGGTCATTTATTCTTCCAATTAGAACATTTGTCTGAATGATGATTGTTCTTTCCACACTTTTCACAAGGATGAATATAGAAGAACTAATACTTCATGTTTCAAACTCACTAACAATGTTGACATTTATAAATATTCTCTTGAAATGGAGGAGGTAAATATCAAATCTTTTGAAGAAATACAACACTCTGGAAGTGGATCAGTTTGGTATAATCTGAAATATAAAATGTCACTTTCTTTTCATATCTAATACCAATTATATGCTTGTTGTGCATGATTTCTTCCCAAGGTCTAATGATTGGCTTGGAAAGGGATGGATGAACTTCATCTACATTCATATCTGAAGCTTTCTCACAAATTTGTTCATGTGCTAGCTGTTGGTATGCATAAGCATCATCATCTTCATCATATTTGAAAAGAGGGTTCTGAATAAGGACTAGCTCATAATGTTGACTATTATTTCTCTCAAGTGTATCATGAAGAAGTCAAGTCTAAGTTTGCAGTAGTGTTACTTTGTCTTGTGAAACTTGCAAGAAGGTTACAACTAACCGTAGAGTTTCTTTATTAGTGGTGATTTTATTGTTCACAGAAGAGACTGTTAGAGTGTTCAGTAACTCTAATAGTTCATCCATTATAGCCATCTAGAAATACAATTAGACCTCACATTCTTTAACAATAAAACTTAAAAATGTAAACTTAAGAAAATAAGGGGTGTCGACGTCTACCAAAAATGCACCCATTTACCGATAAAACACAAGTAAACTTAAAAAGAAAAACTTATCTGCAAGTATATCTTGATTATGGAGTTGAGTGGGTTAAAATCCCACATTTATCACCATCATCCTCCATGTCAATCTTAGTTACTCCTTCAAATCATGTTCAAATGCTAAGTGTTCATCCACATATACAAACTCAAGTGAATGAAGCATTAACTATCATAAATGGAAGTTGGAATATGTGTAGTGGTCAGGATGGATCCCTTGACCTTTGTGCATGATTATGGTTGGTTGATGAAGACAAAAAAATATTATTCCATAATTACGTCAAGTAGTAAATTATGAACATTTGTGTTATCACCAAAAAATTGCTCATACAAATACAAACAATTGATGAAGAAACAATCAACACAAATACATCATGCAATCAATAATTGCATGAGGATCACAATCAAAATTGGCCAGATAGTCACAAAACTATGCAAAAAAGATCCTGAATTTCCACGCACATTTAACAAATACAATGCTCACAAATCCGCGAGAGATAACACAATGTACAATGCACACAGTGCGTGCTACACACAACTGACAATCAAGTAATTTGCACAGATGTAGAAATGATGCATTGATGATTTTGATCGGGCCTCAACCAATTTTGGGATGAATTAGATCTCGACCATACCCCAATTAACCTAAAATTCCACCTTGGGATCATTGAAAGGATGGGAGGTACCTTCAAAGGCCCCCCCATTCACATTTGAAACTAGTTGTAAAATATCTAGCAATCCTCCTATAAATAGAGGATCATTGTATGAAAAAGAAGAGGCAATCCATTGTAGTTATATGTTGTTCAAATATTCTTAGACAAACCATTTCTTCTCTCAAGAACAATCTGAGCAAGTATATCAAAGGAAAACCTTTCTACCTATTAGGAAGAATTTCCCAAACATTTCTTCACCATTGTCAAGTTAGAATAGGAGAGTAGAAGCTCTATATTGAGGGATTAAAGAGCCCTCCTTTAGGAGGAATAGGGGATTCACAAGTCCCACATTTCTTCTCTTGGTGTTATCAAATTAAGAAAACTAGTGTCTATTGGATACCAACTCTTTGTGTTCAATGAATTGCATATCTTGTTGATAGTTGTTTAATTCATGTTTCTTAGTTTATTAGTTTCTTTTTCTTTGATATATGTTTCATTTTTTTCATGTTTACTAATATGATAACCATTGTTTTGTGTTGTTTAGCTAGTCCAACTAAGCAATCAAGGGTCTTCTTTTTTCTCACCCTAGTGACAAAAGAAACCCAACAATTTGGCAACCATTGAGGATCAAATTCCTCCCCCTTTGGACTCTTAGACCTTGTATTCTCACTCTATTTTGTTTGCAAGGTTCAAAATCGACTCAACCTACCCTTCAGACACTACAATTCAACCCTATGTTGGAGGATTTCATTTTTATTTTTTGGCTCCCCATTTTCATGCGTGCATGCAGGTTCAGGTAAAAAAATCGTGCGGTACGCATGGAACTACACATCTGCATCTTTTTCATTTTGCACGACTTGTGCACTTTGCACAACTGTATGTGTGAAAAGCAACAAAAAATCTCTTTTTTCACCACATTATCAATCCTCCATCCACTTACCACATCGTGTATGCTGATGATGTCATTCGTTGGACTCAAAATATTTCTTTGGCATCTTAGGCCATTTACACCTCAGATTATGTACTACACTCCAATGGTATATGCCTTGGGCCTACCACCAACAACCAAGATGAATAAGTCATTATCATTGGCCCCCTCTCAGAGGCGAGTCACCTCCCTATTTGTCACTTAAGGATCCTAGATTCCCATCTCATTGTCGTGTAGTTGAACAATGTGTATCACGTCCATGATCCATACTTATACTGCAAGTACCTGCAAGTTAAAATTCTATCACATAATTTTTAATCAATCAAATTTAATCATATTCCTAGAAGCCTAAACCAATTTGCACATCATATGGCTAGTCAAGTCCTAGATTGACATTTATCACATTAACATACATTTAAACATCATTCATCATCCATAACGCAAGGAAACAAGAAAAAACATTACACATATTTACCAAACCATTAGAAGCGTCATCAAAAGGTCTACTCATATATAGATCAAAAGATGTCATACATGATTCTGATACAAAATTATATGACCTTCCTTAGCCCCATGCCCAAAATATACCCTGAATATATACAAAATGGGAGTTCAAAGAATCCTATACATCATACAAAAATGGGCCATGCCCATACGTGCTCCAACCTCTATGGATCCCCTAGCCCTAAGAGATCACCATCCCATGGGTCCGCTGGTGGATCTCTACCACCTAGAGGATCCCTCGCTCCCCCACTAAGGAGAACCTCCCTTGCTAGTATACAACCAATCAACTTTTATCTCGTCACCACCACCCATCAAACAATCAACCTACAACTGGGGTCCCCATCTATGCACTGCTCTAATATCTGCTTGTCACGGATGTGCGACCACCTGTCTTTTGGCACTCCATCCAAAACCACCTCTAGATGCCTCCACAAGTACTATACCTACCGGACCAATGATTCCATATAATCTTTTTCCTCGATACATGATGGAACCACTTGACATCAAAGTATTTAAAATGAAAGAACATATAAATACACAAAGTACAACAAACTCACCTCGGTGATCCAACAACTCACTAGTCAGTAGACACATATCTGAGTGTTGATGAAAGTCTATCCCGTGATATGGGAAATTAAGTATAATATGAAAGGTCTTCCACCATACCCATAGAAATTCGAGGTTAAATAATAACCCACCTCAACACCACCCTGGCAAGGAAGCAACTGCACCCACCCTCTTGGGCATAGAAGAATCACCCTCTCCAAGATAAACAATATCATCACCGACCCAAACACAAAATCTCTGCTCCTAGAAGATACACACCTATCAAGCTACGCTACCATGCAATCCCACATCATAGGATCCTAGGCATACATCCTCCCATCCATCGTTGGCTCTACGATCAACATGTGCAGCCCACAGATGTGTTGGGTCCCCAATGAACCAAAAATCCATACGATCATCACACAAAAAACCTGCATCTCCAACGAGTCTATGGAATCTATACTAATAGATCCATTTCTTATCATCGTAATCCTTGAACAATGTTGGTCAACCATCATGGATACCATCACCCCTAGTGGAATCCTCAGCTACATAGGTAACTGGGTGACCCGAAAAGGGAGCCCATTGATAAAGTAGATGTTGATGTATGTTGTAATACAAACACTGTACCCTCACACCTCAAATAATTGTCTCTTTGTCCACCACATCCTGATTATATACTCAAGTAGGGTGTCCTGCGAGCAGATCAATCAGAAATAAAAATATCAGAGTGATCCGGCTCAAGCCAAATGCTGCCAAATACGGGGATCATCCCCTACATCCCTTCACAAATCCTCGCAGTCCCGCTCACACCATAAATTGACATAGTGGTTGTCCACTCAACCACCTGCACCAAATCCAAAAAAAATCATTTAGTTTTTCTCACTAAAAAAAACCTAAACACTCACCAAAAATCAAAATTGACTACCCACGCGGCTGTACCCCCCACATCCACCCCCCACATCCATGCACATTTTCATGATTGTATCCATTACATTCATAGTCATCAACACGAATGTCCATTCCATAGTCATGCGGTTACCATGCACCAAATCCAACAACAGGCATGCAATCCATGTGCGGTTGTACTCAATATAGTCGCGCACATGCACACGACTGTTACTTTAATAGTTGTGCACATGTGCATGACTATCCATTTTATAGTTTTGCTGATCCAAAACCTCCCTTTGCATGGTAATAAACATAATACCCATGCACATCTTCATGGGGGATATTGATACAACTGTGCATTATGTGCTCGGATGCATCATTATTACCTTCGCACATGTGCACCGACACTAAGGTTTCTCTAACATGGCTACTCCTACCCAGTGATAAAATCGACCATACGACCCCCAACCCTAGAAAAAGGTACCTAACCTATGCAGGAGGTTTTGACAACTTATGTGGCTCTCTCACAAGTCAAATATGGATCCGTAGGATCTTGTACCAATCAAAAAACATGTAAAAGCACCAGTCATTGACCTGCACATACACAAGTACAAATGAGGTGGAAATGTGGGCCCCACATCCATATATACGCCCGTTTCACAAACTTCCTCATCTTCATTTGGGAGCTCAAGAGATCTGTTTTCTACACCATTCAAACCACCGAGATCCTAAATTTTTCACCTTCACCATGGTACCATCGGTTACTCATTTCATCACCAAGCCCTAGGGATTCCTTTTTGCACCCTGGGCCTAGGTATGCATACTTCTCGAACATTTAATTCTTACATAATTGTCATATGTACTTCATCTTCGGATATGTTTCACATTGGGAATTTGGTTTTGCACATGCAGGTACAGGTCATCAGCCTCATTAACACATTTTGTCTAGACTGCTCCACATCCCCTTCACGTATATTATCACAACTGACATAACCTCATGCCCTCTGCAAAAAACTGCATATCCTAGTAATACCCATTGAAATTTATGCTTAGGATCCCCACACCTGGCTCTGCGGTACCATCACCTCAATTTCATTCAGGTACTATCAACCGATATCATTCTCACCACCATGAGTTGTCCCAAGTATATTTACCCCTTAACATATTGACACTCATGATGTTATATCCATTAGGCTATGTAGTCCTAGTAGTGTTACATCCCAGAGTAAGAAACTCATACTTCTTCCTCGTCATCATGCTAACCACCACATTATGGAATCTCACATCCTACTTTTGGTTACCTTAAATGCACCTCTGCATTATCATTAATCCTCCGTATCATCCAACATCAATTTTCCATCTATAATTTCATTCTCCATCCATCTACTTGGTATAGAAACCCACCCATGGAACTCCCACCCTTCATCAATTGCATTCCTTACTTGTTCCCCACAAGGCCAAGTCATACTTTACTGGGGAACTCGTTTCTGTACGTTTACTTTCAACCCAATTATTCTTTATTTATTTGCATAAAGAACATTCCAAGTTTCAGTAGGTAGCATAGATTTTTTCCATCACAACAGGTGGCGTCTTTTTCCTTGGCACACAACAACCCTTGTCGCCCTTGTTTGGGGCATGTCATTGTCATCACCATATTTTCAAAGCTATCCCTACCATAGACAAATACCGACTATCAACAACACCCTTGTCATCAATATCTATATTTTTATCTATCATCCACTCCTTTGCAATTGTACAAATTCAACATAGTTTACTTAATATTTGGTCGTCCCCCTGACACCAAATCGTATTTTATGATTGTTTCCATCATCCTATTTTCCCCAACCAAGGGAAGTTTTATCATCCCATCTAGTTTGAGATTTGTCCATGTCACTAGTTCATCCATGTTTCCTCCATACAATCCCCAATAAAATTTTGATCAAATCGACATCAAGAAGCCATTTTCTTTTTGCAGTCGGGCCCCCTTCCCTGTCAACATCAACAAAAGTTTCCAGGAAGGTGGCAGTATCTTCGCTCTCATTCCCCTATCAATCAACAGTCTCGAACGAAACAAAAAGAGTCATTATTGATTTATGATGATGGTGATCCCCATAACATTCGACTCGAACAAAGTTTCATGTTATAGTGGGTCTTACTATGCTACTGTTGCAGTTTTCCAGTCATCATTGAACACCTATGAAGTCAATAGGCCATCAATGTCTCTGATTTATTGAAAGATTAAACCAATTTACTTTTTTCACTTTAGAGACAGTTTCATCCACGGAACCATCATCGACCATTATTAACACCCCTAAGGGCGATGTAGACATTCACTTCATCAACAATTTTCAGTTACAATCACATTATTCTGGTTTCATGACACAAGCATAGGGCATGCCCACCTCGTTTGTACACAAATTTTCCTTTTCAGTTTTCAGAGAATGTTGGCATTAGATAGAATCCCTTTTTCCTCCGACGAGCCACTCTCACCATTCCTCTTATCGTAATCTAAAAATCTCCTATTCTTATGGAAATTTCAGCAGAAAGAAACATTGATGTATTTTGGCTATATGTATGCTACTAACCTCACACATTAGGGGGCATCGATTATCACCAAAAGATTGCTACAGACAACCGATGAAGAAACAATCAACAAAAATATAACATACAACCAATAATTACAGGAGGATCTGATCCATATTTTATGAGTAGAACAAAATGACTATAGATTATTAACAGGTGCTTAAGACAAAATAACATAGATACAATAAAACTGGTTTTCTATTCAATAAGGAAATAAGATGAAACTGTAAAATGGAGCGAAAACAAGCTTGCTGGAATTGTGGTGGCTTATTTTTGAGAAGAGATGTGATGGCTGGGATCATTTGGAAGAAGATGATTACAATGAGGCTTTGAAGTCATTTTTACAATAAACAAGAATTCCCAAAGCCCTATACATCCAAAAACCTAACCCTAGGAGATGAAGTGCTAGAAGTCATGTGGGCCTCGTCTGGGTAAGTTAGTACATCAACTTTCAGGGGTCGTAACTTTTGCATACGATCTTTGTTTTAGGTGTATTATAGCCCATTGGAAAGGTATTGTCGAGGAGATTCATTTTGGGGGACCAATAATGACTTCAGATATCATTTATAAGCTTGATCCAGAAAAACCTTTATTTAGGCCGTCAAAATGGCCCCAGAAGTTAAAATTGCTAAAAATAATAAATTGCCAAAATTGCCAGACAAATGTTTTGAGCCAGTTGGAAAAGGTGGGTGGCCACTGATATCCACCTGGATCAATCCTCCATTTTTAGGAAGCAATGGTCTCTATTGCATTGATTTCCCACATCATATGAGGAAATTTCTGTTGAATTTGGCCCCGGGTGAGCCACTTGCCTTGGTGTAGGAGTTGCCCTACTTTGACAACTCGATAAAGATGGATCATTTTTTGTTGAGTTCCCTTGATCTGTGTGTTCAAAATATAATCATTGGATAAATTTTGTATGCAGTCAGGGTTGATATCTACTGGTGTCAGTTGTTCTGCTATATCTGAGGTGTTCAATAATGGTGGGAAATAAGGGCGAAGGAGATCCATGTTGAACATTGGGTGCAAGCCAAGGAAAGGAGGAATGTTGAGCTCAAAAGAATTATCCCCCACGGCCTTGGTGATGGTGTACGATCCATAACTAATTCGGTGAAGCTTTCGACGGGGAGTAAGGTGTTCTTTCTACAAGTGCAACCAAACTTTGTCACCCACCTAAAACTTATGTGGCACCCGATGTTGATCATGGTATTTCTTGTACTTATAATTGGACTTCTGTAGGATATCCTGAACCTGTTGGCAGATGAGTTGGATCCTCTCAATGAAATGGGTGGCTTTGTCAACTTTAGTTGGATCAGGAGATGAGTCAGTTGAGGTGACCACAAGGGGAAGTGCAACATCTATGGGACCCAATGGTTGGAATCCCAACCCCACCTGAAAGGGGTTGTGGCCAGTTGAGCTATGTAGGCCTCGGTTGTAGCTATGTTGGACATAAGGAAGGCTCTCATCCCATGTACGAGGGTGCTTTGAATTATACATGCAAAGTATATGCATAATAATTCAATTTATGACCTTGGTTTGGCCATTTGTTTGGGGGTGGAAGGTCATGGATTTGGTGACCTTGGTTTCTAGTAGTGACCAAGGGCTCGACCAGAATGTGCTGAGAAATTGACTGTCTAGATATGATATAATGGTTTGTGGGATTCCAAAATGTACACAGACTCATTCAAAGAAGATCTTGGTAGTGGCCTCTGCTGTGATGTTCCTCTTGCAGGCAACCAAAATCGCCATCATAGAAAAGTGATCAACAACCACAAAAACAAAGTCATTTCCTCGCTTGGTGGATGGGAGGTCCAACATGTAGTCCATTGAGATGGATTCCCATGGCCTGTCAGGAGTAGGAATATGGGTGTACAATCCATGTTTCTTATTGGTCGGTTTGTAAATAGCGCAGGCAGTTCAGGACCTGATATACTTGCTGACCTCCTGTCGAATTTTCAGCCATAGAAATGTTTCTGTAGCATCGCCACTATCTTTTTGATGCCGAAGTGTCTTGCCACCTGACTGTAGTGGGCTTCCTAGATCATCTTCGCTCGATCACTTGATGGAACACATATATGGCCCAGACAACACAACAACCCATCCTGAAGATGGAAATTATCGACAAATGTGTTTGCACCCAACATTTGGTAGGTGGTGGCGAAGTCCGGGTCTGTCTCAATGATTTTGGGCCATATAGAGGTCTC
Source organism: Picea mariana (assembly GCA_032191745.1). Classification (NCBI taxonomy): domain Eukaryota; kingdom Viridiplantae; phylum Streptophyta; class Pinopsida; order Pinales; family Pinaceae; genus Picea; species Picea mariana. The sequence continues at coordinate 20,674 of JASDQU010586565.1, read as the reverse complement.
ATGGCCGCAGGAGTCTAGCACCGTGGTCAGTGTCAGGACTGGCGGTCTGTTGAGGCAATCAACGATGTGATTGGTGCTTCCTGTTTTATATTTGATGTTGAGGTGGAATTGCTTCAAGTATGTGGACCACTTTTGATGGCGACGATTCTGTAATTTTCCTTATGTCTGCATGAACTGCAGTGGCTTATGATCAGTGTGGATGACTGTCACCTTCCCAAGAATGTAATGTATCCACTGGCAACAAGCTTGCATAATGGAGTACATTTCTTTGTCATAAGTAGGGTACTTACGGAGAACATTTGATAGTGTCTCACTATGGTAGGCCACAGGGTGACCATGTTGAGTGAGAACGATTCCCACAACATAGTCTGAAGCATTTGTATTGATATCAAATGGTTGCTGCAGGTCTGGTAGTGAAATTACTGGGGCTGAGCACAAGCACTACTTCAAATCGTCAAATGCTTGTTGTTGGGACCGACCCCTTTCAAATTTCACCTTACCACTACCCCTGGTTATTTGGCTAAGGGCCCATGCAATATAGGAGAATCCCAACACGAACCTACGGTAGAAATTGGCAAGACCCAAGAAGCTTTGAAGCTCAGTGAGTGTGGTTGGGGCTGGTCAGTCTCGGATGACTTGGATCTTGGCTGGATGCACATGTACGCCATGCTAATCAATTATGTAGCCTAGGTAATGGACCCTGTCCATGCCGAAGGAATATTTTTCCAAGTGGGCATATAGATTTTTTTGTCGTAAGGTGTGCAGAACCTGCTGAATATGATGCAAGTGTTCGACCCAAGTCTAGCTGTAAATGAGAATGTTATCCAGATACACCACTACAAAAGTATTTACAAATGGTCGTAGGATATCATCCATCATCCTCATGAAAGTGGTTGGAGCATTTCTCAAACCAAAGGGCATGACCAACCATTCAGAAAGGCATTCCTTTGACTTGAAGGAGGTTTTCCATACATCTATCTGTTCTATCCAGACCTGGTGATAACCAAACTTCAGGTCAATCTTACAGAAGTATTTGGCCCACGTGAGTTGATTGAGGAGGTCATCGATTTGGGAAATCAGGTACCAGTTTCTAACTGTGATTTTATTCAGAGCCCAGTAATCAATGCAGAGTTGCCAGGTTCCATCTTTCTTCTATACTAGCACGATTGGGATCCCACAAGGTGATGAGATGGGACAGATGTCTCCCTTATGGAGAAGTTCTTGGATCTGTCACTTGATCTCCTCTTTCTCTAATAGAGAGCAACGATAGACTACTCCATTGGGAAGTGGTGCGCCAGGGGTCAGATCGATGGGGTGCTTGACCTGGCAGTGCAGAGGTTCCCTAGTAGGTGAGGATAATATATCTGAGTATTCTTCCACGACCTTATCTACCTGTTTCCGCTATGTGGAGAGGTCAGCCGCAAAGACCCTGGATCTGGGTGTGATATTTCTCTTATTCTGAGAGTGAATCACGGAGAAGACAAACTTCCCCATTTGAGAGATGACCTTCCTGCATTGCTTAGCAGAGATTAAAGAAATAGCACTAGGTGGGACTGCCTCAGGTATCCTATACAATTTCTCGTTCAAATTAATAATAACACTATGAGGCCTAGAATCATATACAGCATGACGTTTCCAGAAATAAGGTCGGCCCAAAATAACATCACAAACTTCGAGAGGAGAAACATCACACAATACCTCGTCTTTGAAGGGATTGATGTTGTACGACAGTCGACATTGTTGGCTGATGCGAAGATCGCTTCCTTGGTGGATCCATCCAATGGTGTAGGGTAGTGGGTGTGGCGTTGTCGGTAGGGCCAACTTATTGACAACCTCTTCTGATATGAGGTTCTTCTGGCTACTGCTATCAATGATGAAGTGCATCGGGGTGCCTTTTACTCACATTTGTGAATGTGTAAGGTAGCTAGACAGGTAGTGGGGGGGCCCAGAGAGCCCAATGATAATAGTGGAGGCCATTCAATGTAAGGTGGACTAGGTCCAATATATTGTTAAATAAGGCCCACTATGGTAGTTAGATATAATAAATGGGTAGTTAGATATAATAAATGTAAGAGGAATAATCTTCTAAACTACTGAATTTAAAATGCTCATAACTTCACTTCCCGGACTCCATTTCGGCTGATTTTGTTTTTGAAATTGGGTGAAATTGTGAGAGAAACTCATATATGTAATTTGTTTGGGCAAATTCAGCCTCCATTTACTACAAAAATAAAAAATCGCATCGTCATCCGTGGAAAAAACCTTGAAAAATTGTAGATTTTAAAACTTCAATATCTTGACTTCCCCGACTCCGTTTCGAACGTTTTTTTTTTTCAAATTGGGTGTTTTTATGAGAGGAACTCAGATCTACAACCTGTTTCTACAAATTTTGCACACAAATATACCAAAATGTTTTGTAATGTCGCGGCCCTCATTTTTTTTCTCCGAAAAAAAATATATGCATAAATAAAAAATATTTGCCCACAATGTCTGCCAAGGAAAGTGCTCTGATACCACTTGTTAAGAACCTGAATAGATATACAAATATAATCACAACAAATACTGAATACACAATATATCCACAGAGAAAGATAGAATAAACCACACTTTATTATTACCAAATCCTTGAGGTAGGGAAACACCATACAATGGATCCTATTATGGAAGGGATCCTCTCCTATTCACTTGCTTCTTCGAGTGGTCATCCTCCTATTGAGATACTGCTCCAAATACAATAATTCTCTTCATGTCTCATTACATTTCTTGAACCCCTTTATATAGTGATACCATCACGTAAGAACATTCTAGAGGAGGAATCTTCTTAAGAGTCTTTGGGTGAGGCGAATATTGCATAGCTTCAATCTCTTTAGGATCCACCCTGACGTCATCTTTGCCAACCATATGACCCAAGTATTCTACTTCTGAGGCACAAAAAACACATTTAGAATGTTTCAGGAAAAGTTCGTGCTCAAAGAGTAGATGGAGAACTTGATCCACATGAGCAAGATGGTCTGTCCAGTTTTTTCTATAGATGAGGATATCATCAAAGAAAACTAAAAAAAAATGGTGGAGAAAAGGATGGAAGAGATGATTCATGAGGCTTTGGAAGGTGGAGGGGCTAAGTGCCAAATTCAAACCAACTTTCCAGAGTTAGCCGAAGAAGGATCCATTTGGCTACAGCCAGAAGCAGTTTTGGACCAGCATGAACATCACCTACGTCAGAGAACCATCAAGGAAGTGCTAGTTTAGTGGAAAGATACAACTCCAGTAGACGCCACTTGGGAATCAGCTACCATTCTGTAGTAATTTCCTCATCTCAAGCCTTGAGGACAAGGTTTTTTTTAATGGGGATAACATGTTAGGGTCCTAACCCACACATAGGTAGAACAATATATTCAGATGTAATAAATGTCAATATTAATAAGGCCTTTCAATAAAAATCTGCAAAAATAAAAAATATTTGCCCACAATGTCTGCCAAGGAAAATGCTATGATACCACTTGTTAAGAACCTGAATAGATCTACAAATATAATCACCACAAATACTGAATACACAATAGATCCACAAAACAATATAGAAGAAACCACACTTTATTATNACATTGCTTGAACCCATTTATATAGTTCTACCATCACCTAAGAACATTCTAGAGGAAGAATCTTCTAGAAGTAGAACCTTCTAAGAAGTCCTCTTACATTTATTATATCTAACTACCATAGTGGGCCTTATTTAATAATATAGTGGACCCAGTTCGACTTAAATTGAATAGTATCCACTATTATCACTATGGGCCCTTTGGCCCCCCCCACTATCTCTCTAGCTATCTTACAGAATGGAAGATGCGTTCTCCTTCTTCTGGCTCGTCTAGTTCACCAGGATGAAGCTCGGTGGTAGCAACAGTGCCATTAGGTTCCACGTCAATGATCTGTCTTCCCCTTTCTGGTTCTGGCACAGAATCTGAACCTGCATCTGATACATAGGCTTTCACTTCGGCCACCAATGACTTCTTTGAGCGACAGTCAACAATGTTATGCCAAGGGCTCTTATGGAAGTCCCACCACTTCTCGGTATCTTTCTTTGTCTTACCGGTGTCCTTCTTTGCTTGCAGCTTGAACTAGTTGTGCTGATACTATCCATCCTTGCTCTATCCTTTGTTCTGTGGGTTGGGGCCACCCTTTCCTAGATTTTGTTGTGCGGGGTTCCTAGGTCCAAATTGTTGTGTCTTTTGTTTGAGGTTCTGCTTGATTTTGACGGCATATTGGTAGGTCACGCCCAAGGATGAGATGTCCAGAAATTTCATTTCAGTATGGATGTATTTATGCAGAGTGTTTCTATACTTGAGCACCAGATGTTGCTCTAAACCTTTGATACCCAGCTTGGTGCAAAATGTATGAAATATATTTGTGAAATATGACACTACTTGGTCTCTTTCTTGGCATAGTGTGGTCCATTTGGCATACAAGTCGTCATAACTTCCGACAGGGTAGTATTGTTCCTTAGTAGCATCTCTGAAGGATTCCCAGGTGGCCTTGGCTGTAAATAATGAGGTTTCCTCTGTTTCCTTTTACTCATAGAAATTTTCCAACCAATCTTTGACATGGGGAATGGCTTTGAGGAGTGCAAAATTAATATTTTCTCTATTCAAAAAGTTATGAATAGAAAAATACCCTTCTAGTAGATTCAACCACTTATCTGCAACATCTGCGTCTATCTGACCTTCAAATATAGGAATATCAATGTTTATTTGTACCTTGAAGGGGGCAGTGCCTCTGGTCGAAGAAGATGCCTCGCCTATTGGTAGTCGTCGAAGGATTTGCACAAAACTATCGATCATCTCGTTCCTTTGTTTCGTGATGGCTTCCTCAATCAATAGTTTGAAAGGATCTCCTGTCCCATCATCTTTCTTTTCTCCTACCATGAGAGGTCGCTTGGGCGTGCAAGATCTTTTGTCCTCAAGAGAAACAAGCTCGAGACCCAAGTCTTTGTACTTCGACCTCGTTGGCGACATGCATTAAGACGACAAGGGGCAAACCGCTCTGATACCACTGATCTAGATTTTATGAGTAGAACGAAATGACTACAGATTATTAACATGTGCTTAACATAAAATAGCAGAGATACAGTAAAATTGGTTTTCTATTCAATAAGGAAATAAGCTGAAACTGTAAAATGCAGCGAAAACAAACTTGATGAAATGGTGGCAGCTTATCTCTGAGAAGAAATGTGACGGTTGCGCTCAATCGCAAGAAGATGATTACAATGAGGCTCTGAAGGCCTTTTTACAATAAATAAGAATGTAAAAAACCCTATACATCCAAAAACCTAACCATAGGAGATGAAGCGCCAAAATTTATGTGGGCCTCGTCTGGGTAAGTTAGTACATCAACTTCCCGGGGTCGTAACTTTTGCATACGATCTCCGTTTTAGGCATATGATAGCCCGTTGGAAAGGTATCATTGAGAAGATTCATTTTGGGGGATCTCTCAATTTTTTGGCTATCATTGAGAAACTTGATCCTGAAAAACCTTCATTTAGGCCCTCAAAATGGCCCCGGAAGTTAAAACTACTAAAAATAGTAAATTGCCAAAATTGTCAGACAATTGTTTTGAGCTAGTTGGAAAAGGTGGGTGGCCATCAATATCCACCTGGATCAGGATCTCAATCAAAATTGGCCAGATAGTCATAAAACTATGCAAAAAAGATCTTGAATTTCCACGCACATTCAACAAAGACAGTGTCTGCACATCTGCACAAGCTAACACAATGTACAACACACAGTGTGCGGGCCACATGACTGGCAATAAAGAAACCCATGGGGATGCAAAAATGGTGCATTGATGATTTTGTTCGAGCCTCAACCACTTCTGGGATGAATTAGATATCGACCATACCCCAAAGTCTCCCTAAAATTTCGTCTTGGGATCACTGAAAGAATTGGAGGTACCTTTAAAGGTCTTTGCATTCACATTTGAAACTAGTTGTGAAATATCTATAAATCCTCCTATAATTAGAGGATCATTGTATGCAAAAGAAGAGGAAGTTCAATGTAGTGTTATGTTGTTCAAATCTTCTTGAAGAAACCATTTCTTCTCTCAAGAACAATTTGAGAAAGTATATCAAATGAAAACCTTTCCAACTCTAGGGAATCATTTTCCATACATTTCTTCACCATTTTCAAGTTAGAATAGGAGAGTAGAAGTTATGTATTTAGGGATTAAATATCCAGAGGAATAAGGGATTCACAAGTCCCACATTTTTCCTCTTGGTGTTCTCAAATTAAGAAGACTAGTGTCTATTGCATACCAACTCTTTGTGTTCAATGAATTGCATCTCTTGTTGATAGTTGTTTAATTCATGTTTCTTGGATTATTAGTTTCTTTTTCTTTGATACATTTTCATTATTTGTAGGTTTACTAATCTACTAGTGTTGTTTAACTAGTCCAACTAAGCAATCAAGGGCCCTCTTTTTTCTCATCCAAGTGACAAAAGGAAGCCAACAATTTGATTTATGCAATGCCACTAAAACAAATGCAAGTATAAATACCATCAAACAGTATTCATGCAAGAAGTGCCTGAAATATTTTCTCAACGGTAGTGTTCTAGATCAATTGATGTGATTCTAGAGGATGACCTTGTGGATACTTGCAATCTTGAAGACCATGTCATGGTTGTAGGAATATACAAAACAATTCTGAAGAGGTGATATCAATGTGATGATGGTTGGTGATTTCTTGCCTCGTGCACCATAGAAATATGGACCAGGTAGTATGAGGATTCAAAATATTTTTTGAAATGGTGTTAACTAATTTCTCATGGATTTGGATATGGAAAGATTTCTTGGATCCTATTATTCTTCATTTAGTTGAGACAAAATCAACTAAAAATAGAATATGGATAGGTGCACATTAAATTGTTCATTTTTTTTAAGTGTGGGTGTAAGTATGTTTGATTGTTTTAATTATCCCTTGAAAAATATGAATATCGATTATCACTGTACAGTGAGTGACTGTTTTCCTTTAAAGAGTTTTACCACGTAAATTCATGTGTTCTTTGTGTGATTGTTGTTATCTTGTCTATTTGTGTAATTTATTCCACTGCTCAACAAGTGGTATGAGAGCGCAGAGTTGAACAATCTCAGAGTGAAGGAGAATGAGTTGTCCAGAATCAAAACCGCAGAGTAAGTCACTGGTCACATGGGTCGCTACCGTAAAGAGGATTTTCGGTCACGCACAGAGGAAACAGAAGATTGATGGATCAAAGTCGTGATAATATGTCTCATACTTCGGATCTGCAAGATTTTACACGATCATCGCTCCATGAGGCTTGTTAGAGGTGCGATAGTAAAGGATTATTGCTCCTCACGTCATACAAATATGGCAATAAGCTTGTGATCATCACAAATATCGCCTTGTTCGTGGAGCTATAGTTTCTTTTCATCGCTGAATACGCTTTGTGGGGGAGTGACAATTGTAGAACACCGGTTAATATGCATAAAGCGCGAGGTGTGAAGCGGATTTTTTTTTTATAATGCACAAGACATATTGTATGAAGTATCGCCTGTATGATGGATTTGAGGTGGATGTTTGTTTTCTTAAAAGGTTTTAAGGTATACATTATATATATTAAATATTTTTTTTTTGGATTTAAACCTTTTAATTAATAGTTTTTTGGAGTTTAACTTGGTTTTTCTATATATTAAAATATTAGTTTTATAAGTTGTGGTTTGGGAGTTTGTGCTAATGTAAAAATTATAGAGTTTAAAGTTTGAGGTAGAGAAATTTAATGGGAAAAATAACTTCGAGTTATAGAAGCTGAAAATGTGAGATCTACTTGTGAAACAAGGATTGCAAAAGGCATTGTTGGAAAGTCAAAGAAACCCACAGATATGTCGAACGAGGACTGGGAAGATTTGGATGCAAGATCTCTCAATATCATTCATTTGTGTTTGGATGAAGTTTTGTTTAAATTTGTTGGAGAGAAAACACCAACACTCTTATGGAGCAAGATGTAAACACTATATATAACAAAATCTTTGACGAACATAATCTACTTGAAGAGGAAGTTATAAAGTTTGTAATTGAAAGAAGGTACAAAAATTGTTGACCATTTAAATGCTTTCAATACTCTTACATGTCAATTGACTAGTATGGCGATAAAAATCGAAGATGAAGATAAGACAATCATATTGTGGGAGATTTGTAGTTTGAGGAAAGACTCCAGTCTAGAAACCCTAACATCAGAAGCAATGATGGCTAGAGGTCGATCTAAAGAAGGAGGGCATATCAATATCAAGTCAAAAAGCAAGAAAAGTAAGTTAAAATGCTGGTACTATAACAAATCTTAGGAATGGAGATACATAAAGAAAGGAAAAATGGTAAGTTGTGGTTATCACAACAAAAACATGTGGAGAAAATACTTATGAGGTTCAGAATTAATAATGTGAAACCAATAAAAATCTATTTGTCTTTCCATTTCAAGTTTTCTTCAAGTTTATGTCATAGTAATGATGAAGAAAAGGTATATATGTTAATGCAATAGGGAGTTTGATGTATGCGATGGTAAGTACTACGCCAAATATTTCACATGCATTCAATGTTGTTAGTAGATACATGGAAAATATGGGTAAAGAGCATCGGGCAACAGTGAAATGGGTGCTTCAGTATCTTAGCACCACAAGTGATTATTATATCACCTATAATGATTGCAGTGATTTAGTGTGTGGTTTTATTGATTCATATTTTGTAGGTGACTTGGACAAAAAGAGATCGACTTAGGGATATGTATTTACTCTTGCATTTAGTTGGATCTCAAAGCTTCAAAACATAGTTGTTTTATCCACTATTGCTGAATATATAGTTGTCTCATATGCTTTCAAGGATGAAATTTGGTTAAAATGATTGCTAGGTAAGTTTGGAAGGATGCAGGGCAAGATGAAGTTATTCTGTGACAGTCAAAGTGCTATTCATTTGGCTAAAAATACCATTATTCCTATTAAATATCATTTTGTAAGACAGGTTATTGATGAAGGTGGAGTGACTCTTGAAAAAGTTCATAGTCATGAGAAATCTAGAGACATGGTGTTTGGCTTCACTTGGCTTGCACTAAAGGTTATGCATAAATTTTGGGATGATATTCATGTAAATTGTTGTCAAAGTGGAGATTGTTGAAATGGTGCCAACTAATTTCCCACGGATTTGGATATGGAAATATTTCTTGGCTCCTATTATTATAACTTCTATTGTGGGAGATATGTTATAAATCTATGTAAGCTGGTAGAGGAGACAAATAGAGAGTGTGAGAAAAGGTTATAAGCATGTTTGGTTGTTGTTATTATCCATTGAACAATAAGAAAACTGATTATCATTGTTGGGTGAATGTTTCCCTTTAAAGAGTTTTACCATGTAAATTGTTGTATTGTTTGTGTGTGATTGTTGTTTTCTTGTGATTTCTGCCATCAATATCTATTTGTGTTGTCTTGTGATTTGTGCCATCAATATCTATTTCTGTAATTGCTTGATAAGATAGACACGAACATCTTAATTGTTTACTGGAGCCATGCCACATACAATCAAATAATACAATGAAGATCACGCTACAATGTGATACTTTTAGTTATTTACAACTTCCTCCAACATTTCTCTCCACGTTTGATCTGATTTACTTGGTTCTTGACAAAACTGATGAGCACACTAATCGACGCCTCGCCATAGATCTAGTTCGGAGTGTTATTAATGGGGTTGTGCGCTTTACATCGTTTTTGTTTCCCAGGGAGATATACGCTTGTTGCATTTTCTGCTATCCTTCTACGACAGTGCACCAAACACAATCCCAAGAGCCATTCAAGCGACTAAGTTCTACAAAACTTGAACCAAGTTCTCTGGAAACATTCAACTTTCGCTTCCAAAATGCACCCGCAACACGTATTTGTTGTCCACCAAAAAATGCAACTCCACAAACTTGATGCACAAGTGTCCAAACCTTATCCATAATCCGTATGGTATCCATTATAATCCTTGAAATAGCAATACGATTGGGTAGACGTGTATCCAAAGAAATTAACGCCTCATTGAAATCAAGTGCACTCATTTACAAGAGGAGATTATGATTCGTCAATGCATTAATTAAATGGCGGTAGACTGTGGAAGAATTAGAAGAAACAGGAGTTCATTAAAGGCATGGGTGGAATTATTGTAAATTATGCAATCTTGTTAGGGATGATTTTAGGGATTAAATTTTGTTCATGGGTTAATTTTTCATGATTTTTCCAAAAATGAGATTAGCTATTTTAAAAATGATTGGCAGAGTTCTACATTTTAAAATAAATTTCCATCCTTAAAATTTATTCAAATTTATTCTGTCTACAAAAATAGATGTCGTCTTTGTTGAGAAATGTTTGGCCTTGTAGTTGTTGAGAGAAATTTTGAGTAATCCTCAAAGTTTGATTATGTTGGAACTCTATTCAGATGGCTATTCTAGTGCATTTAGAATTCCTTTTATGACTCTTGAATATGCTATAAGCAGATTGAATGGTACTATTCTAGAGGAGATTGTCATAGAAAGCTATACTACAAACCCTAGCAAAAAACCAGAAAACAACACGTAGAATTCATTTCTGGTGATAAATATCAGAGAAACGAAGCAGACAAATGTGTACAAAGAATATGCACTGTGTAACGACCCTAGTTGGATAAATGTTTAATGATTATAAAGTAAAACTAATTAGGGGATTAATTGTTGTAACAAGTTAGTAATTAAACAAAGATGATTTAATGATCTTAATAAAGTGAGTTGTTAATTAATCAAAGGATATAATTGTGGTTAACTAAGTAATAATTTAACTACAGATCACATTTAATGACCTGAGAAATAAATCTAAGAGATCAATGATATATGATATAAAATGGTTGCATATGCAACAAGGGAGAGCTATGAATCCCGAGAAGATAAAACATTAAAGGAAGGATAAGGGACATGCGCGAGGATGGTTGAGGAAGTAACTGCATGGGTTGGTGTAGGAGGACAAAAGGAAAGGAGGAAGGTTTACGTGAAGGAGGAACGAATGATGAAGGGGGATGGATTCTGAGGGCTATGAGATTTGCTGTGAGCACAGAGTTTTTGGCTGTGGATTTTGATCAGTTGAGGCACCGAGTTGCTGGAGGTTTTGGGCACGGGGGCCAGGATATTCGTAGATATCCTGGAGCTAGGTAGTTTTCCTAGTTGGCAGGGAGGACAATAGTTTTGGGCAGTTATTCTTTGTTTGTGGCAGGGTTGATCTGTGTATCAGGTAGTAGGAAGGCAACAACAAGGCAACAAGGCAACATAAATTAGCATCAGAACCAGGTAAATTGTTAAGCTATGTATTTATTTCATTCTACCATGAAATCATTATTCATTGATAAATCTATGTTACCGAAGTTGCTGTTATGAAAATCAATATTATGCTATGAAGTTATTATCTCAGTTATGAAATGAATTGCTTATGGAAGTAAATGATGTTTAAAAATATATGGTTGTTACATATGGTATCACAGCGTCTTAGTTCGAAATCTAGGCCTAAGGACCAAAATCCCAAACGATTAACTCCAGCCATGCTTAAACTACAAACCAAAACATGTTCAGCTTGACCAAATATCACTGATACAGTATCCAAAAATATATAGATAGCACCCCTATATTATCCAAGCAATTGGTCTCATATATATCACAAGCAACCGTTTTAGGCAATTCCCTGTAACTGGATCATATATGGCTACTACAGTTAGTCTGAATATTCAAAGGAATGCCTTTAAAATAGTGGCAGCGAACCAAAAAGTTTGAAGGATCACTTCCTATAAAATGGCTACCCTTAAAGAAGCCTGATAAAGCTATTGAGCACAAAAAAGAGGGTTGATAATTTAATTTTATTTGAGCAATATCTGTCAATGAAGTTTCAAGTAAGACAGCCACCTGAAATCGATGGAAATGTCGAAGGAAACTTTTGTTGAAGGCTTGAAGTTGGCAAGATTCCATAACTACATGAATTATACTATATAAAATGCAATAGGACTTTTGCAAGACCTTGAAAAGGCCTACTTCACCTCGAAATTACGTAAATGAGGAACTGCCAATGCGCAGTCAGAAAAAGGAAATTTAGAAGACTTGTATTGCGTGGGAACAGTGTAAACTAGTTGCCTATATTAGCCTCAGTAAATTTTAAATAATGAAGAATCTCAGGAACTATAGACCCATACAAATTTTAACCTTGCCAAGAAAGAAATTTTAACACTATGTAATGTTTTATGCAACTAATCGATTATCCCGAAGGAGAGCTTCCTATTACGCGGGAGAACGGATTTGAGCTGTCAGATCTTAGGCGGACCCCGTCAGCCGTTGGATCTATCGAAGAAGCGAAAAGGTTATGGTTGCACTGGGAGTGCAAGCTCCAGGGGCCATGAACCATCGGATCGTGGACCAGTTATCCGTCAGTCGTGGGATCGGATATAATTCGCACAGGAGTTCCCATCGGGATTGAAGGATCGAGAATTCTGGGATCGAGTGTTTTTCAACAACTGAAACCCCAAAACCCCGAGAGTTGATCTGAACCGTCCATCATTTGGGACGTGTGTAAGAACCCTGGAGGGAGTCGGGAATCGGGGAATCAGAGTTTTCGAGCACACAAAAATCTTGTCACACGGAATCGCGATCCGCGATTTCCCGACAAGATCTGAACCGTTCATTTTGGAGGACACGTGTCAGTAGATATCGAGGAGTCGGAGATCTACGACATCGAAGAAAACCCCGACAGGAGAGTTGTGTGGGCCACAGGTGGGACTAGTGGAGGACAGGTGTCAGCAACCTGGGCAGAGTCGGGATATCGGCGTTCGTAAAATAGGGATTCATGAGGTCAAGGAAGTTGGGACCTTTTAAGTCTCGAAATAGCGAAATAGTCTGGACCGTCCATCAGGGTGATACACGTGGCGAAGATCTGAAGAGAGTCTGCAAATCGGGAGTCACGAGGTCGAGGAAATTGGAGCATCAAAAACCCTAAAATAGCGGGAACGATCTAGACCGTCCGTTCGAAGAGACACGTGGCGGAGATCCGAAGAAAGTTAGGGATCGGTATATCGGGGATTTCGTGGACACGAAATCTCTGCATTTCGAAATCGCGAAGTCGAAAACCCCGATGAGTGAGGACCAGCTATCAGCAAACCAGAGAGTCGGGATTCGAGGAATCGAGAATCCCGTGAACAAATGAACTTTGGCATTGAAAACCCCAAAACAGCGAGAGACGATCAGGACTGTCCATTCTAAGGATGCGTGGTAGTGATCGGAGCCATCGGGACGGGTCCCGATAGGAGGTCGTCCATCGGGCCATCATGGATCGGGAAATCGGGGATTCCGAGGACAAAGTATCCATGCACTACGAAATTGCGAACCCCGAAAGCATGACGTAATTAGCTTAACTCTTAACCTTTCATTAAAAGAATTAATTAATGGATTGTTTAATTAAGACTTAATCACATCGCGAAATCGGAGATCGGGGTTTCGTGATTCAAGATTACATCGATCCTTTGTTACGGGAAACCCCGAATCCCGATTTCATTAACATTTAACTCGCAAAGTTAAAGTTATAACCCGCTTTAAATAAAAATTTAAGGGGATGCTCGAAAATTAATATTTTTGTAAAATTTTTAACCATTCGTTGTTCAGGACTAAACAACAAAAGGCTTCACAAATTGAGAAGTCATGAAATTCTTGCTCGAGAAGGACCAAAACCCCGATGGGGAGCCATAAGGCAACGGTCACATAGGAACTGGTCACATGGACCTCGGCATAGCCAAAAAGGGTGAACGCACAAGGAAGAGGCGTATCGGGATATCAGGATATCGGTAATCAGGAGACTGCAAGGGCAGAGGTTCGTGACAGCGGAAGTCGCGAAACCCCGAATCCTGATGGGGAGTATTATGGTGGTCACATGGGAAAGGGTCATATGGGCCCAGAACATAGCCAGGAGGGGCTAAAGTCTGAAGGAAGTGCATCGACATATCGGGGATCGGAGAATTGCGAGTCCCAAGGACTTGTGAGGTTCGACATTTGGAACCCCGAAACTCCGATGTAGGATAGGGCTGGGGTCACATGGAATGACGGTCATATGAGAAGGATGTCTAAGCCTGGAGGGCTAGCACATAAAGTTCCATATTGGTGAATCGGCAATCAGGAGTTTGAAGAAATAGAAATTCTCGACATTGGGGATTACGAAACCCCGAAGCCCGATAAACAGGATTCCTAAGGAGAAATTTGGGCACAGTACGGGGCAGAGGCCGTGAAGAAATGAGAAAGACCCGAGGGTCAGATATTGACCAGTGATTCCTGGGTGGAATCCAAAGAGCCGCTTCAGCTCGATTAATGAAATTGAACGATCCTGTATACCCATATAAAAATATATATACACATATAACAACAGGTATACACAGATGAATGAATCTTTTTTATACAAAAGAAATAAACCGAAAGCAGAACACCAAAATCCGTACAGAGCTGGAATTACAAGCAAAGCATTTTAGTTCGCACTGCAAAAAATATATATATAATAGGAAATTACCATTCATTACTATAGCATAAGGAAGGTTTATGCAAATTCTTGAATCAATTAACTCAGCGTTCTTCACGAAGGTAATGAATCCGTGCACAAGCTGGTGGACTAAATCGTACCTCTTACCATACCTGAGGGAGAACTTCGCAAAAGTGTACAGACAAGGGATTGGTTCCCAACATTTCAAGGAGACTAGACTCCAAGTCCTGGATCTTGTCAGTCACCACATCAATACACTCTGTTTCTGCAAAACGAACTGGAGCAGATACAACAATAACCAACGCTAGCGAAGTGCTTAGAACAATGGTGAGGATGTGAGCCATGGCAAGGGAGATCTAGAAAACCTCTGAACAGAACAAAGGCAGATCTGTGGAGGAGAAAGAATGACGTAAGGAGGGTCTTAGTGAGTGAGAATGACGCGTAGGGATTCGAAGAGATGACAGGTGTAAAATTTGGGGGTTAGATACGAGGGAGCTTGAGGAAGCCAGACGAGCACGTGGAACCCATGCGTGCCCGAACCCTTGGGTGTACGTTTAATTATTTTTATATATATTTTAAAGTGTTAAAAATAATTTAAAATAAATTGAATGATTTAGTATAAATAATTTATATATAAATAAGGTCAAGATAGTTAAAATTAAAGTAAAGTTAATTTGGATTAAATTAGTGTAATAATAATTTTTAATTATTATTTTATTAAAGTGTAAGGTTAATCTACCTTAAAGTTAATTAACGATGTTAGGGATTAGACAAGGACAAGCAGGAAGGAGGTGTCATATGCACCAGGAGAGTAAGCTTAGGAAGTGATGAGTAAATCACCAGACTAACGTAGCTACAGTACAAGGGAACCAATAATTCTTTTCGCAAGGGAGAAGAAACCAAGCTTAGACGCTTAATCCTAACCCAAACCTAGCCAATCCCCTGATGGAGTAATGTCTATTTACAGACAAGTAAAGAAAACTTATGCCTAACCCTATTTCTAAGTTTAAGTAGCACCAATTTGAAACATCCTTGAACTCACCCTGACAACTTTGGGGTGATGTAGGTAAAAGTATATGAGATGGTCAGGAATCGGAGGGGTCGAGGTAGAGGAGCATCTTCACGAGCACCGCCAACACCACCAACACCACCACCATCGCCCGAACTAGCCCTCATACTGCGCTCGTTGGAAGCCATTAACGAGACTTTAAAGGGTTGCCAACCGGCAGGGACTGAAGTGGAACCTCCACCATCTGGAACAGGTAATCCAGAAGCGTCAAGGGATTCAGGGGGAGGACTTCCACCTAAAGACATCACGTGAGAATTGCATAAGATCAAACTTTCATAGTTTGCCGAAGGTCGCGCCAGTGAACGTGCAGAAGCATGGTTGGAAGGCATGACAAGGTGTTTTTCCTTGAGGGACTATGCATCCAACTCAAAGGCAAAGATCACAATTTTTCAGTTAAGAGACAACGCCTTGAACTGGTGGGGCAACTTGGAAAGACAACTACACCTTACCCCAGACACAGTATCTTGGGAACTCTTTGAGGAGAGGTTCTGAAGGAAATATCTACCATCATACTACGAGGAACAACAGATAGGGGCATTTCATGCCTTAGTACAAGGAAACATAACTGTAGAAGAATATGAGATCAGGTTTATGGAACTGGTTAAATATGTTTCGTATATGGACAATGACCAACGATAGGAAGAGCGCTTCGTCTATGGATTGAACCCGAAGATAAGAGCTATGGTGCGGATGTGGAAACCCTCTTCAGTAGAGGAGGTGGTGGAAAATGCATGATACGCGAAAGAACACATGAACTTAACCGGGGGTACAAGATCGACATTTCCGCATCACCCAGGATTCGTAAGAAAGACCCCGAGGACATTTCCTAGGGGAGGGGGCTCAAGGCCACCACCTTATGGTAACAGGGTCGTGCCAAGGACAGTATCTGCAGGGATTTCAATGGCAGCTAGTGCAGCATCTTGTTCATCGCCAACGATGCAGACAGGTCCACGACCATCTAGGGGAACAATTAGTAGGGGCAGGGGTTCCAGGGGAAGGAACTCATTTCAGAGTCAGCCACATAACAGTGCACTGGTTCAATCTCATATTACCTGTTGGAGATGCGAAGGACCCCATTACCAACGGGACTGTCCATAGTTACAATCAGGGTTTGTGCATAGAGAAGGAAAGGCACCGATGGGGAGATCAAGTAACAGCCACAAGATTTACGCAGCAGTTAATAACCACCAGGCCGAACATCAGTCCACAGTAGTAGAGTCATCAGGTATGCTAAATCATATTAATGTTAAGATTTTGTTTGATTCTGGTGCAACAGATAGTTTCATTTCACCATCTGCATTAGAAAAGAGTGGGCTGGCAGCTTACGAGCACGATGACTTTAAACAAGTCGAGATGGCTTTGGGAGAAAAACAAGCTGTAGGACCTAGTGTCGATAACTATATAGTAGACCTAGGAGTGTGCACTACCAGGTTAAAGGTATACGTCACTACTCTTGGGGCGTATGACCTAATCATTGGAATGGATTGGTTAGCAGCACATCGAGATTTGGTAGATTGTTTCGCAAAGAGGGTGCTTTGTGTTGATGATGAAGGAAAACCAATAGAGATCCAGGGTGTACAGAGAAAAGTGTCATTACGCTTTATATCAACTATGAAGGTCAAGCGATGCTTGATACAAGGGTGTCGACTTTATGTTGTGGAGGCAGTGAAAGAAAGGAAGGGACCCTCATTGGATCAGTACCTGGTTTTGTTAGAATTTCAGGATGTTTTCCCGAACGAGTTACCAGGGTTACCTCCTGAGAGGGAGCTTGATTTTACTATTGAGCTAAAACCTGGTGCAGAACCAATATCCAAGACTCTGTATCGAATGACGGCACCGAAAATTTTTTAATTGCAAATGCAGTTGAAGGAGTTACTAGACTTAGGGCTAGTAAGGCCCAGTGTCTCACCTTGGGGTGCACTGGTAATTTTTGTAAAGAAGAAGGATGGATCCTTACGACTGTGTATAGACTACAGGGACTTGAACCGTGCTACGGTGAAGAATAGGTACCCAATTTCGTGAATAGATGACCTCTTCGATCAAA
>JASDQU010586563.1:79812-90712 GCA_032191745.1 Picea mariana | reverse complement strand
CATTAAAAATCCTTAGAGGAAGAGGAAGGAACCTCCTGTTATACAAGTGGTTGGATAATTGTCAGAATTTATATAAGAAATTCCATCTAAATATAATGATCCAGGAAATCCAGTGGTGACTATAGAAATTAATGGTATTTCTTTGTCAAATACACTTATTGATCTAGGAGAGGAAACAATTTTTATGATTGTTGACACCATGTGAATGATGCAACTAAATCACTTAAGGCCAACACAAACCCTGCTGGAATTGGTAGACAAATCAGTCATTAGCCAAGTAGGAAGTTTGGATGATGTAACAATCACCTTAGCCTCCTAGGAGTATCATGTGGACTTCTTGGTAATTCATTCAAAATCCTCCAAACTTGGAAATCCAGTTGTGCTTGGTTGATCCATTTGTGCTTGGTAGATCTTGGTTGGCCACTATTGATGCATTTATTAGTTGTTGGTCTGGGGAGATAAAAATTTCCAATGGGACCCACAATCATAAACTTATTCTCTTTTCTCCTGTTGAACCAGACACTGAAGTTCCTTTATGGTTAGAGAATACCTATGGGGAGGAGAACTATTCTCATCTCTTGTTAACACTTGAGAAAGTAAAGGGATTTCAAGAACAAACTGGAGAACAAATTTTAAGCCTATTTTTAGCCAATACATAATGCATTGAATATCCTCAATCTTTCCCATAATATACACATATTTTCAGCTCTGAATTTCAGGAGGTTTGGAATCCTTCCACTTCTACATTGTTCACTATATCAACAATAAATGAAGGAGAAGTTTCAGATATTCAGACTATTGAAATCAGTCCTGGAAAATCTCTATATATCAATTCTAGCTTGGAATCAGATCAACAAAAAAAATTGATCCAAATGATTCAAAGACAGTCAAGTGCTCTTGCATGGGATTACTATGACATCAAAGGAATTCACCCAGATACTTGTATACACCATATTTACACCAATGATCAAATTAGACCTATTAGGAAACCCCAAAGAAGAATAAATCCAACCTTACAAGATATAGTGAAAGAAGAGATCCAAAAACTCCTACATGTCAATTTTATTTACCCTATTTTAGATAGAAAGTGGGTATCCCCATTAGTTATTGTCCCTAAGAAGAACGGAAAATGGAGGATTTGTGTGGACTTTAGAGAACTGAGAAAGGATACCTATAGAGATTATTTTCCTTTTCCTTTCATAGACTAGGTCTTGGACACCTTATCTGGGAAGAGGTACTTTTATTTCTTAGATGGGTTTAGTGGGTACAACCAGATCCAAATTTCCCTTGAAGATCAAGAGAAAACCAAATTTACTTTCCCATGGGGCACTTATGCTTATAGGGTTCTTCCCTTTGCTTTGTGTAATGCCCCTTCCACCTTTTATAGGGTTGTCCTGGTTCTTTTTTATGATTTAACCCATGATTGTGTAGAAGTCTATATGGACGACTTCACAGTATATGGGAATGATTTCCAACAAGCATTGGAAAATTTGGATAAATTATTTATTAGGTGTAGAGAGACTAACCTTTCCCTCAGTCATGAAAAATACAGGATGATGCTCACTGAGGGGATTGTCTTGGGCCATCATATTTCTGGTACCAGAATAAAGGTAGAACCTACCAAAATTGACATTATTTCTCAAATCAAAATCCTTATCTCACAAAAAGAAGTTAAAATCTTTTTAGGGCATGCTGGATATTATAGGAGATTCATTCAAAATTTTACAAACTTAGCTGCCCCATTGTTCAAATTATTAGCGAAAGAGGATGAATTCCATCAGGATGAACAATGCCATATTTATTTTGAAATTTTAAAGAAAAATATTTCAAGTGCCTTGTTTTCAGAGGACCAAACTGGTCTCTCCCCTTTCATATTCATTGATGCCTCAAATACAACTTTGGGGGTTTATAATACAAAGAGAAAACCAACTTCCTTATGCTATCTACTTTGTCATAAAAAATATCTCCCCTATTGAAGTAAATTATACTATCACTGAAAAATAATTTTTATTAGTCGTTCATGCCATTAATAAATTCAGACACTACATAATAGGGTATGAGGTTTTTTGTACACGCATACCACTTAGCCATTAGGTTTTTAATGGATAAACCTGTGACAAATGCTAGATTTACTAGATGGTTGTTATTATTAAAAGAATTCAATATTACTATCATTGATAGACCTGACAAAGATAATCTCGTTGTTGATTTCCTATATAGACTTATTCATACAGGTGATAATGCACCAGTGGATGAAAATTTTCCATATGAAAGTATGTTTTCTATTTCTAATTACACTCCTTGGTATGCAGATGTGGCTAACTATCTTGTAACAGGAAAATTACCTCAGAATCTATCCCATCGAGAAAGATAGAGGATTATTCAGCTGAGTGCAAATTATATGTGGCGTGATGACTATCTATAACGTACAGGGCCTCACTTGGTGATTAGAAGATGTGTACAGGAGGATGAGATGCATGACATATTCAAATCCTGCCATGATGGCCCATGTGGAGGCCATTTTGTCGATAAGAGGACAACATAAAAAATACTACAGTCAGGCTACTAGTGGCCAACCATTTTTAAGGAAGCAAAGAAGTATGTGGCCAATTGTGACGATTGTCATAGGATGGGGAAACCAACTGCAAGTGATGAGATGCCTCTCCAATATCCAGTAGTAATTGAACCTTTTGAGAAATGGGATTTGGACTTTGTAGGACCTATTAACCCTATGTCTCAAAGAAGAAGGTACATACTGGTTTGTACAAATTATGTGACTAAATGGGTAGAGGATAAATATTTGTATTCTATAAATGAACAATTTGTTGTTGATTTTCTATTTGAATAAATATTCACTCATTTTGGTGTTCCTCGAGAGATAGTGATAGACCAAGGAACCCAATTTACCTCCAATTTGGTCAAAGCCATTACTGAAAAATATCAGATTAAACATAGAAAATATTTACCTTATCACCCCCAAGCAAATGGACAAGTGGAATAAACTAACAAGGTGATAGAGGCTATTCTCACCAAGACAGTTCAGTTACACCATAAATATTGGGTTGATTGATTTCCTGAGGCCTTATGGGCCTACAAAACAACTCGGGGAAACACAACAGGCCATACACTTTATGAATTTGTGTATGGGAAGCAGGTGTTGCTTCCCGTATAATTTCAAGTAAAAACCTTCATGACTGCTATGCTTGGGGATGGATTTAGATGAAGGTAAAAAATAAAGGATATTGCATCTGAATGAGCTTGATGAAATTAGACAGGATGCTCTTCAGAGGATTATACTCATTCAAGAACAAAGTACTATATGTAATGATAAGTACATCAATAAGAAGTCTTTCCAACCAGGTGATTGGGCCCTGCTGTATGACAATAGGTTCAATAATTTCAAGAGTAAATTATCCACTCGATGGTTAGGACCCTATGAAGTAGACACAATTTACGACAATGGATCAGCGAAGTTAAAAACCATTGATGAAGACCAAGCCTCCTTTGTAGTAAATGGGCATTGATTGGAAGTTTATCATAATTCTCTGTCTAAAAATGATTTTATCAAATAGGTTCTTCAAGATTATGAAATGCAATTGGTAAGAAAAAGGATCTCTCATCATGCTGATCCACCACTGTAAGTTTTGTTGTGTTATTTAATTTAACTTTGTACATATATGTATATAGGGGTGTTGTTAAATAGTGATTTTGGTGTTACTAACCAGAGAAAATGCTAATTGTGTTCTCATGTATATAAGAAATAAGGAGGACATCTGCCAGGTGTAAGTTTATTCCTTTATCCATCCATGGTATATTACTTATGGAAAAGGAGCCTAATGGAGTTTTATTTAAGTTTTCTAGACTCCTTAAAATTGAAAACACCGATGAGAATTAACTAATCCAGGCTCAAGAAAAATCCACAGKACAGTAGATGGAGTTTTCTTTAAGTTTTTTAGACTCCTTAAAATTGAAAACACCGATGAACATTAACTGATCTGGGATCGAGAAAAATCCACAAGATAGTAGTAGTTAGGTTTTCCTTTCCAATGTAATGGAAGTGACAACATAAGCARTGGTTAGTCTGGTTCCAAAAAGAGGATGTTTCTACATCTCAATAGGAGGTTTTCCAGCTACAGTTTCCTTCTTGTTACATAGCTTGAATCCCAATCATTGAATTCTCTTACCTCATTTTATGACACTTCCGATGCAATTTCTATGTTCATGTACCAGTGTGTTGTTTGTAGTTTTTCTAGCATGATACTTCAACAAAACAAATTCACATGAAACATCAGTAAGTGCCAACATCTACTCCGTCTTGACCCTCAGAACATGATAAGCTACAAAGAGAACCCTACAAGATTCCATTTTTAAGACTATACATTTAGGTACCTGATCAAAACTTCATCCGGTACTGGAAAACAATTTCCTGTGTTGGTCCGGTACTGGAGAAGACCCTCTATTTTGGTTCGGTACTAAAACAAACTTCTGTGTTGATATGGTACTAAAAAAATTCTCTCTATTGGTCTGGTACTGGAGAATACCCTCCATGTTGGTGCGGTAATAAAACAATTCACTGTGTTGGTGCAGTACTAAAAGAAACTTTCTGTGTTGATCCAGTACTAAAACAATTCTCTATTTCAGTCTGGTACTAAGCCTGTGATCTGGTACTAATGGTGGAATTTTGGTAAAAATGTTCTATCCTTGATATTTCCCTTGTTTGACAAAAGCACACTTCAGGTAATGGAGGTATGAGCTCATTATTTTATTCCTTTTATTATGAATCATATTAATTTTGTGATAAACATATGGTTACTCTGATGAACCTTTGTTACCTTAAGTTGTTAAACCTCCCTATCATTATCTACCGAAGCCTTCATGTTCATCCCCCTATTTCTAAAATCATTTACGATGTATTCAAATTCCTTCATGGAGTGGCTGTTGATATGATTGGGTATATAACACTCATACCTTAAGCAATATTGTTTCAGTGTGAAAATCTCTTGTTAGAGACTCTTGTTCGTATGATGACAAAATTATGATTATACCACCTTCCATAACCTTAAATTGTTAATTATTGACTCAAACTATTGTTTTGGTGAATGATTACCTTCCAACAACCTTGACGTTGACTGCTACATACTGATGAACTCTAGTCACATCAATCACATTCCCTGCAATCATTACGAAAACCCGTGTGAATTGGATGTCACATTATTTCTGAATATGATCATCACATTATCCATGTATGCGATCCCTTGGCACAATTCCTTACTTTTCCTTACCTTGTCATCATTATAATGATTTGACCATTTTATTCTTGTGTCAATTCATAAACACTCTTTTGGATGGATTCACCATCCATATGAGAATTATTTACCCATTTCACACTCTACAACTGCCACTCTATTCATTCCTAGCATCAAATTTATCCTGTTACTCTGTCTCTGTCACACCATTTTTTTAATTTTGCATCCAGTGATCTATTGTTTTCCAATACCAAACCCTCATCCGAATCCTATTTCCTACACTTATTTTGAGACCTTCTTTCAAGACGGCATGGGGGTTGAGAGACATGAACCTATGTTCCATATTTACAAAGAGACAACGAAATATCAAGCATGCAGAGAAAAGTTTGAGAGGGTCGACTGGGTTCATAGTTATGATGGAGAGAGTGTCCAGTTGGGGGAACTAAGGTTAATGATCACTGAAACCACCATAGAAGAAGCGATAAAGTTACCTTCTATCGAAGATAAGTATTTCAAAGGCATCATAATTGATAGGAGCCTCTGTCAGAAGTTCTTAAAGACCAAACATTTGGACCTAGACTGGAAAAAAGGCATCTCCTGGAGTTGGATCAAGTGGGTATATTGGATGATGCTTGTCTGATTTCAAAAGTTTTTAACTTGTGAAGGGAGGTATGCAATAACTTTCATATATAATTTAAGGCTGCTGTTACATTTTGAGGGAGGTCCACAAATATATTTTCCCCATTTTCTTTGGAAAAGTCTGAATAAAATGGTGAGGGGTTAATTATGCCTCTAAGAAGCCTGCAACCAGTCTCTATCACCATGGGTTGATGAAATTTATAGTTGTTCATGAGTTGAGAAAAAGAGACAATAGTTGGAAAGAAATCCTCACATATAACTTTTCTCAAGAGGTTTCTAAGTCTATGGAAGGAAATGTGACAAGGGAATATAGTAAGGAATTAGGAAGAAAGAAAGGTGACATTAGAAATAAAGGAAAGAATCCAAGTAATGAGGTATATCTTGTTGGCCCTAGCTCACCAAAATCTGTTAGCAAATTGGACAAAGGAAAAATAGTAGTATTGGAAGAATAACCTGCACCTATGGTGGAATGATCATCCAAAACCAAGAAAACTCTCCCAACCTACACCTATGGTGGAACGATCATCCAAAACCAAGAAAAATCACCTAAACCTATCCACTAAAAGAAAAAAACAAATTAGTGAGAGAAGGTTGAAAAATTAGAGAAGACCCCTGAATTGAGAGTCAAAGGTAAGAAGAAACTTAGAATCAATGGAGAGATTGTTGCGGCACAGTCCTCTATAAGAAAGACAAGAAGTGCATAGGAAGAACTAATTCGAGTGCCTACATCTAAGTCCTTTAGAAGAAAAACAAGGAAGTCATAGGAAAAAGAAATTTCAGTTCCCATATCTAAGCCTAAGAAGAAGAAAAGGAGACTGTTTGAGGAGGACATTTCTATTCATGTTAGCAAACCCAAGGAAGCATCAGGTCCAACATGCAGGTCCAAGAAGCAGGTGACAATTCCTCATGTTCCTTCTTTTCCATAGAATCCAGTTGACATTCCGACCTCACCAGAGAAAGAAGATATCTATGTAGCAACTATTAGTGAAACTTAGGAGTTAGTCAAAGAGGCACTGGAGGATTTAAGGAGGGAAATTGAAGCTAGGGAGGAGATAATTGAGAAAGAAACACTTGATCCTGTCAGTTCCTTGACCAAACATAAGTTGGTTTTGAAAGTTGAAAGGATTACAAAACAGAATGAAGAATTGAAGCAAGAAGTGGAGGATTATAAAGTTTTGAACAGGCACATCAAGAAAGAAAATACACAATTGAAGGATCTCTGCCAAGATCAATAAATTTTTGTGCTTGATACAATACACACGAGTTATTAATAGGGATCTTAAGAATGAGGCTTCAAGTTTTGATATTTTAAAACCAGGAAATTAATGTTCAGGTAGGATGGAAGACGACACTAGTTTTGCAATTTTGAGGACCAATTCAACAATTTTTACATGAGGACATGCAATGATTTGGTCATGGGGTGAATTTTGGGTCTTATTTTTAATGCCTCTAATTACCTTATTTTTTCCTCTATATTGACCAACTCTACCTCAGAAATATGCACCATTTGACTATTTTCTACAAAGACATGTCTTTTAGCCATCCTTGTGTATATATGAGGTAACCTATGTTTAAAAAATGATTTATGATATTTATTAATGATTGGGATTGAATAATTTATTTTAAATGATATTTAATTAATTTGATTGATCCACGCAAACCTTATGACAACTCCTACTCATCCGATACCCGTTTCGATGTTCATCTGGTATTCAATTCGTCTGGTACCTATTTCTGCGTTCGTTTGGTACCTATTTATGCACTCGTCCGATACCTATTCTTGTTCTCATCTGATGCCTATTTATATAATAGTCCGGTACCGATATATTTGACTGTGTGCATCCGGTACCAATCTTCCTGTTCAAGCTGTGTGCGCCCGGTACTAGTTCCACATCTGTAGGGTTGGATGTTTGAACAAATTTGATTTCGATGGGTCCAAGGATTTTGTTGGCTCAAACATCCTTTGTTTTTTGAATACCATGATACGCTTCATCCTCATGCACTTCATGTCATGAGGATGCAGTCATTCCCATGAAAAACGATACATCACCCAATTGTAATTTTGGTGCAGTACCCAATTGTAATTTTGGTGCAGTCATTTGATGTTATCTCCATATTTTAATTGTAACAGTTGTTTCTCTTTAAAAGAGAGATACTTGTAGATGATAGGTGTACAGAGAAATATTTAATATTTTTTATGATGTATATTTTATTCTTGAAGACTGTTGATTGTACACCTTTTTCTGAAGTAATGATATAAATTGCAGTTCATGGAATCAGGGATGATTTTAAGGATGGAAATTTGTTTTAAAATATAGAAACCTTGGTGAATCTTACTAATCCTTCATATGCCAACTATAAATGTTTGACGATATTTTTGTAAAAATATTCAAATTTCTAAGGATTTTATATAGTTTTTATAAAATTTTGGCGATTTTTAAGGTTAAACAATTTTATCCTATAGAATTTGGGCAAATCATTTTTAAAATAATGAATCTTGATTTTGGAAAAACCATGGAAAATTAGCCCATGAGTGAAAATTAGCCCCTAAAATCATCCATGCATGGAATTTATGTGTGTGATCAAACCTTTTGTTCTGTAAGTTTATTTTAAAGCTACCTTATTGGTATGGCAAGGGCCCACCAACCCAACCAAGGTAAGATTCCTTGTATTTATTGTACATATAATTATGGTTTGTGTGTGGATAAAACCATTCTGTTTTGATCATTTCATCTAGCTTTATTTCTGTTTTGTTTCAGTAAAAAAATTGAAAAAATGCAGTAAAGATGTGTGGTGATTCTAAGCGAGTGGGCATTTTTGGAGTGCAATATAGATTTCTAAGTGCAACATAGATTTCTAAATGAATATTTTCTATCTTTGTGTGTGTGTGTGTAGACAATCCTTTATTAGATTGAATGATTTAATGATTGTTTCTATTTTGCAAATCTAAGGACAATTCAGATCTACATCTCTCACCCTACATGAACCTATAATGGAGTATCTCAATACACCTAGAGTTTCTTCCAGAATTTATTAGGTTATATCTTGCAAATACAAGAATAGTCAAGATCTCCATCTCTCACCCTACATGAACCTATAATGGAGTATCTTACTACACCTAGTATTTCTTCTAGGATTGATTGATCTTTCTTTTAAGAATGTGTAGAATGTTAATTACAGATTGTTGCTAGATTAGTTGCTATAGGAAAGAGAGTCAAAGTTCATATTTCCCTTTCATGAGCCTATAAATGAACATATTGATCACCTGAGAAAGAGATTTAGATCACATGCTTATTGGGATTTTTTTTATGAGTTTTTCTTTCTAGTTTTTGAATTGTGTGGAGAGTGTTGTTTGAAGATTGTAAAACAAAGTATTGGTTTTGGAGTGTTTTTTATCTAGTCTATACTCATCAGACATACAAACTTATCTGTTATTGACACATATAGTGCACCAACTCTATTGATTATGAAACTGGATTGACATATTAAATGATTTCAATATATTGAACATATAATTCCACCAACATTGTGTTTGAGGTTTCTTCGAATGTCTCTTTGGATCATGTGTAGGATCATCCTCCTCCTCACTATATTCTTGTGACCTGATATCCTCATCCTCCTCCTCGGTTCCTGATTCCACCTCTATGTAGTAGATATGTCTCTTTCCCATGCACCGATGCCCTGGGACCCAAGGGTCTTTGCAAGAGAAGCAAAGCTTCTTCCTCATCAATTCCTGTCTGGTGTCATCATCCAAATTTGGCTTACCCTTCCAATCCCTATGAGGATTATTCTGATCCTTGTCTCTGTGGCACAAAGGGTTTGTTAAATGTTTTGGGTTTCATCACTGATTTCCCCATGTCTCTAGTACACACAATGGCCTACTGTAGGGTGTGAGTCTTGAAATCCTTAACCCGGCCCCTCATTGGTTCTGTTAGCATCTCAGTGAACAAAATCAACAATCTATGCTCTAAAATATCCGATACGACCACTGCATTCCACTATAAATCTGTGATGAATAGCTCGGCTGACCCTATCTATCTCAAGTATGTCAGATCCATGAAATGGAGTTATGAATCCCTCCTGTCAAACCTCTCCATCAACCTCTTGGTGAACTCCAAATATGAAGTAATGCAGATGTGACCCAAGGTCACCAACCCATGATACCACCACTTGTGGGCCTCCCCATCCAAGTCCAAGGTGGCGAAGCTAATAGCTTCTGACTCTATCATCGGGTTGAGCTTGAAATATGTGTCAAGCTTATGTACCCATGCTTGAGATGAGCATCGAGATGACCCGTCGAAATTAGGAATATTCATATTTCCCACCTTCTTAATGAAGTCCATGTTATGAGTCTTCGCATTGCTCCTTTATGCCTCCCTAGGAAATTACGATACCTGATCAAAAATTAATCTAGAAAACTCATATCTGCATGAAAATCTGGCCCTAGTGCCAAATAGTCTCTCATGTACTCCCCAAATGGGGCTTGTGGCACTCCCTGCCCCTGTCTCGGTTATCCTCCTGTCTACCCTGGATGTCCCATCTATTGTACCCCCTAGAACTAAAGATATGGAGGTCGAAGAATCCTCCCAGATGATGTATAGGTACAACTAGGTGAAGGATGCCCACTCACTCCACCTTTAGATCCATTGGAATCATGGAACCACTTCCCTAGTTTCCTCTTGAACCACTCACTCCTCCTGCCACATTGGCACCCATAGTTCTCACACTCTACTGAATCATCTTTGTGCTAATGGCCATTTGTGCTATGGATTTCATCATATCCCACTATCATATATCAAGGTCATTCAATATGGCCTACGTACTGTCATGTTGTGCCACAGGGCCTTTCTCCTTTCCCTCTAGTGTCTCACACCTATAACCCATAGTCCTCTCTATGTATGCCTCTATGTCGAAACTAATGCGATCCCTATCCTCTATCTCTGGCTATGTATCTGATTGAGTGTGTAAGGGAGTGTAGTCCCTTATGTTCCTGTCTCTCCTATCTGTACTATGTA
>JASDQU010586563.1:6897-29538 GCA_032191745.1 Picea mariana | reverse complement strand
GAACAAAACAATGAATATTTCAAACACTATGCAATTATTTGTAGATTCAATGGATTTTGGCTTGGATTAGTAGACCTATATTAGTGTATTTTTTAGAATCAAGCCAAACTATGTGAGCTACATTTCTATTATATGGGTTTCTTATCATATAGTTTCTAAATAAAGAAAAATATCAATTTTTTTTTTTTTGCGGGGTAGGTGGGGTTGGTGGCTTTAGGGAAGAGTATGGATCTTTGCAACCCCATGGTTTCTTGATTTTTATATAGACACATAGGTGGTTTCCAAAATGTTAGTCTTGGTTCACCTCCCTAATTTACCCCTTCATTTTTGGCATCCTTCATTATTTATTGATAATGGGATCATGTTGGGAATATTTTTAAAAGCACATTATCAATATGTGGATGTGGAGTTGTTCACTTACGCCTATGTATGTGTGGATATTAACCTTATTAAAGTAATTTTATATAATATAAAATTAATATGGGGTGTTTCATAGTGGATTTAGATATTGTATTATGAGAGAAATGCTATTTATTTTCAAATATACCAACAAATTGGTCTCTTTTAGGATTCTTATCCACAATATAGATGTCACTCCAAAAGGAAAAAATTCCATCCTTCCAAACCTAAAGGCGGGTAGCCATATGTGCCTCAAGATTCAAAATACGAAGGTGATTCAAAAGCATAAGTCTTAGCCACATAAGAGGTTTAAAAAGATCAAGAAAATATAATGCAATTTTATGGAAGTTTATGGAGATTAAAGATGAAGTAATAGATTAAGGGAATCCTCTAATGACGAGGATTGTTGTAAATGAATATCCAACTAGAGGAAGGAAAATATCTCATGAATTTGAGTCTTCCAATCCATATAAGGAGCATGCGTTTCTCTAGTGTGTTGAGAACAAATATCCATTGAGATACCTACAAAGGTTTAGATAGTAGTTAATAAAAAGAAGGGGAGAAAAGTTTGGATCGAGGAAAAATTCCTCAATAATTTTTTTTTTTCGTTTGATGATAATCATTTTTAGAATCCTTTATGGACTTGATTCAAAATGCTCTTGATTAGTCTACATTACTTAAATTTTATTTAAATTAATGAGAAGTTACAAATTTTTAGAAGGAAAAAATCAATAATAATAATAAAAATAAATAAATATAATTAAATATAATAATTTATATGCTATAATGACATAATTTTGACTCTAGCATGACATAAATTTGGCAGGATGTAAGTTGATTGAATACAATGCATGTTTGGCACACCATGACACAAATTTTGATGCAGAGTGATGCTACTTTAACACAATTTTAATTAAATATGACTTTATGATGTTAAAAAGACACAAAAATTCCATATTAATTGCAACATTATGCTCACATGGCAAAGTAGTTATGTAATATAACACTAATAAGATGCAAATATGGCATTAAAAAGACATAAAAATATTCTCTTTAGCTCGAGTACATTGCAAGTACACCCATTCTATAATGTGGACGCCCAAATTGATGCACAACAATCTTATTTTGATGCAACAAGCATTTGTGTGGTGTTTTTTCCAAGAATATTTTATGCAAAACAATGCATCATTGATCTAGAAGAACCTTCTTTGTTACAAATTTCTTTACCAATGTGACAACATACAAAGTGTGTCGAAAAAGATGATGTTGTATTGACACAAACATGATGCAAATCAATAATAATTAAAAATTAATAATAATAAAATAATTAATTAATAATAATGAAAATGATTAATTAAATCAAATAATTAAGCTATGAATTATAATTAAATTAATAAAAAATAATAATTAAATGCAATAATTTTGATACTATAGTAACACAATTTTGATGCTAACATAACACAAATTTGGTGTTAATATGACACCATTTTATTGAATAAGATGCATGTTTGATGCAAGTGATGCAAATTTTGACATAGAATAATGCTACTTCAACACAATATTGATGAAATATTGCTCTATTATGATGGTAACATGACGCAAATGTTTCATATTTGATGCTAGAATGACACAAATATGATGCTCGCATGAGATAGTGCTTATGTAATATGATGCTAACCATATGCAAATATCATGCTAAAAAGTCATAAACGTTAAAATTTTTTACTCTAATATGATATAATTACACCACACATTCTACAACATCAACAGCTAAATTGATGCACAATGACACTACTTTGATACAAGAAACACAAGTGCGATGAAAAAGGATTCTAAAAGCTATTTTTTTCAAGAATAATTGACGCCAAACATCACATAATTGATGTAAAAAAAAAATTGTGTCACAGATTTCATCGCTAAGATGACATCATATAGAATGTCCATTGACAAGATGTGTTGTATTGATGCAAGCATGATGCAACTCACATTGCCCACATGCATCACGTTTTTCATCATTCAAAATCAACATTTTCCCCAAAACATGCACTAGATGATGATGCTAAGGACGAGGCTAGAGAATGGTATTGTAGTAGTGTGTTATCAATAAATCTAATGAACAAGCCTTTTACCAACATGATGATGATGCTAAGGACGAGGCTAGAGAATGGTATTGTAGTAGTGTTTTATCAATAAATCCAATGAACAAGCCTTTTACCAACTTGGAGAAAATGCGACATTTTAATGAAACATATTTGGTACCTTGTCTTCATTACCAATGAGAAAAGTGTGCATATACATCTAGAGAAGGTTCATGTCTTTTTTATTAGACTAACCTACCCAATTTCATTGAGTTAACAATTCTTTGATAGTAGATTAATAATTTTTTAATTATTTCATATACAATATTTGATATCTTTATCTAGTGCTTTGTGTCCATTTTGGAGAATTGATGCTTTGGGTCTATTTTTCTAACACTGATTACTTATTTGGAATTCTATACAATAAGTGGTTTTTGTTGGGGATTCACTCTGATCTTAGAGCACTAAGGCTCCACTTGGCCTTGGAAAATTAGTGCTCCATTTCGGTGTTGGAGCATTGGTTCTTCATATATACTTTAGAGAACCATAGTACCAAGTCCTCTATTGATCAAGGTTCTCCCATATCATCGATGCATCAATGATCCTCATTCATATTCTCTTATTGACAAAATTCTCTGCAAAAATCTTTGCTTGTTGACCAAAACATATGAAAAATCTGTCGATAAATCTTTGCTAAAACATCTACAAAGACATTAGCTAAAAAAATCACAAATACCTTTGGTTCTAATAGAATCTGTCCCATACATTCACACTAAAAACCTCTACTAAAAGTCTATTTCCTTGTACTGAAAATATTTTTGTTTGGAGTTTTTCATGTCACACATCTTCACCACTCTTTCATGATAATGAAAAGAAGATCTCATTCCAATGGGATATAATGCAACAAGAAGAATTTGAAGCATTGAAGCATAAAATATGATCCACACTAGTCCTAGACCTATGAACTAATTTACATAATCCCTTAGAGATCTCGATAAACAAATTAGAGTGTGTTTTTGAATCATTATTTTGCAACATGAACAATTGATCACCTACCACTTTAAATCCCTCAAATATGCCATAAACACTAATTATGGATATGATTAAGAGCCCAATGCAATCATCCAATCTCGTAAATAGTGATGACAATATATCTTGGATAAAGAGGATGTAGTATAACTAAATTTTCATTAATAATTAATATATGTAATTATTAATATTTGAGACCATGCTGAAGGGTGAGTCTCTTCACTAAAAGATCTATATAAGGGTGATCATTCAATGTTGTAATACAAAGTGGAATAATATATAAATATATATTTTATATATCTAGTCCCACTGGATCTACCTCAATTGGTATCAAAGCCAATATCTTGGCATATTCCTCCTCTCTCTACGTGAAGAAATTTTTGCATGGAGGATTAAAAATAAAAAAAGAAATACAAATCTTTCTTTACAGGGAGGATAAGATTTATAAGTATTCACACGAAAGTTAATAACCTGAAAAGGAAAAAAGTAAAAGTAATAATTCTTTACATGGAATAATATTCACAT
Source organism: Picea mariana (assembly GCA_032191745.1). Classification (NCBI taxonomy): domain Eukaryota; kingdom Viridiplantae; phylum Streptophyta; class Pinopsida; order Pinales; family Pinaceae; genus Picea; species Picea mariana. The sequence continues at coordinate 25,507 of JASDQU010586563.1, read as the reverse complement.
AAAAGTGAATAACATGTAAATAAGGAAGACTAAAATACAAGTAAAAAAAATAAAAAAATAAGTGGAATAATTTTTTTAGTTTTATGAGCCACTAAAGAAAACCAAGCTAGTGAAACCAAAGTTAAGAGAGGAAGCCCACCACTCACCTCACCTCAACTATTATGTTTTAATATATTTTCTTTAAAATATTTAAAGACATTTAGCCTTGAAGGTGTAGCATTAAAAATATATTAAAGGGAACCATGAGAATTTCAGAAACTTCAAGGAAGGCATCATGTTCCATAGGAAACAAGTCATCCAACACAAGCAATACATCACCCAATAAAGAGTTAAATGAATTAAGAACCTTGGTGGTGGAGATATCCAACAAAATCAATGGTGTAGATATAAAATAATTAAAAGCCTCGACGGATGAGATCTCTAACAAACTCAGCGATATAGATAAAATTTACAAAAAAATCCATTGAGATGGATGATTTTTCAATAAGACTTAGTGACATGGAACAAGGATTAAAGGTGAGGGGAAAAAACCACGATGAGCTCAAGGTCCATGTTACATCATTGGAGAATGGAAATAAGGAATTAAATAGCCACAATTTCCACTCTCACCACTCCATTTGTCCTCCCGCCAAACATTCGTCCAATTTTGAATCCTTTAACAAATTTACGCAGACGTTGAGATTTAATGTACCAATATTTGATGGAGAAGATGATAGGGAAAGCACAAGGTGGATTAATATACTTGAACGCTATTTTGAGTTACACAAGATGTGTGACGATGAGGAGAAAATCAACTTTGCATCATTGCACTTAGATAAGGAAGCAAACGATTGGTTTTTATGGTGGCACTCAAAATCCCAATCAAGGGAATGTGAGACATTTAGGAATCATTTTTTCCAGAGATTTTAGAGCAATGAGGAAAAGGAATTCTTTTCCAAACTCACTTGATTACAAAAGACAAACATGGTTGATGAATGCTTTAACGAGTTACATGTATTAGCTACCCGTGTGATTGATTTATCAAATGATCACCTCCTACAAATTACCATATCATGATTGAAGGAAGACATAAGAAACAAACGTGAACTAATAGATATCAAGGATGTGGAGCAATTGCGATTAAAATCCATGGTGGAAGAAGAAAAAATGTTGTTCTTTCAATGACCTCCTTGGTCTCATTCTGAAGAACCAAGCTCAAAGTTTACTCCCTTGATGTAGGAGCATCCCTCATGACAAGCAAGCCAACGTGGAAGCGGAAGACAGATGGAAGACGTCCAGCACAAGTTTTGAATTTCCCTTGAAGCTGATGCGCAAGTATAAATGAGATCATTTATTGAAGGCGCCTTGGTATAATGTAATCAGACCTTGAGCGTCCCACTCTCGTCTGAGATAGACAGAGGCATTTATAAGTAGTAAATGTAGGTAGGTAGAATTGAATATTTTTTATTAGACAGTTTTAGAAGAAAGAGGGAAAACGGGATATAGACACCCTCATTATGCATTGTAACATAGTTCAAGGAAGAGTTAGAAGAATCTAAGGAGTAGGAGAAGAAGAACATGCAGAGAATTGTATGAAGAACACCCATGTATAGGCATCTGAATTAATAGAAGAAAGCTTTGATTCAATTTCATGGTTTGTGTTATTTCTCTGTGTGTGTTGATACTCATGGATGTTTGCTCTCTGTCATGCCTTCGCTTTTAGTATACTGTGTATGTGATTTTATATATGAATTGAAGTCAGAAAAGGTGAGTGAATGAGTTTCAGTTGTTTCTCTAGTTGAGCTAGAAGATTCCTGCAAGGAGTGCAGTCGAATTTGTCCGCAAGGAGTGCATTGACAGAAGGGTTCAACTAGAGGTAACTCTAGCTCTCATTTCTTCGAAAGCGCAGTTAGGCACAGTGTCGTGCAAGGAGTACGCAGGCCAAGCTAAGTCTCAGAGTTGCGAATCTGAGTAGAGTATCGAAATACTGTTGTTGCGGGTGTGGCAGAGTCAAGTGACTTCAACACTTAACGTCGTTGAAGATTTTCCGCAAGGAGTGCACTCAAGGAGATCTCAGAAGGACTTGAGAAGTCGAGGACAAGCGCAGGAGGAGTAAGCCTTCGAATTCACTGAAGGGTAGTGTATGGAATCTGCTATTGGAAGTCCGAGAGAAGCGTCACAAGTTGGCGAGCGGCGAACGAATCTCGTGGAGAGACTCTTCTTCATTTCATAGAATCATCAAAGGGAGAGCGAACGGTCGAAATCCTCTGAGGATATTTTGTGATTCGCCGTGAGCCATCAGATCTCGTGGAGGTGCAAGGAGGTTATGGTGAGAGCATCAGAAGGTTCGAAGCTCAAGAAGGGCAGAGCCATCGATCCGAGTCACAAGGACCGTTGGATCTACACGTGACATCAGATATCATGGGTTCACAAGTTGAACTCCAAAAGGGATTGCATAAGTAGTTGCGATATCACGAAACGCGATATCCCGACAGGCTCAGGATCGTCCGTCGTGTGGGACACATGTCAGGAGGTCCGGAAGAGTCGAAATTCGGCATATCGGGGGTTGTGAATATGAGATAGACAGACCCTGTGAAATCGCGATCCGTGAAACCCCGATTAAGTGGGGACGACTACCAGCATAGCGGGCTGAAGAAAGGTCGTAGTGGGAGCCAGCTGTCATCTTAACAGAGGATCGGTGATTCAAGTTACCAGAGCATCGCAGGTGTCAAAAACCCTGATAGAAGGGATCCCAATAGAAGGAATGGATTCCCTGGAGAGTTCATGTGGGAGGAAAATTTATCGATAGGGAAATAGAAGAACTTCAAGTTCTTTGGGCTGAGGAAGGAGAGAGATCCTGTGAGCGGACGTACCCTCGTGGGTGCACCTGCGTCAAGTGGTATCAAATCTTAGAAAAGCTTCTTTGCTTTCTGTAGCAGAGGACAAGGAGAATTCACCATGCCGCCAAGGAGAAGGGGTAGGCAATCACCTGATTCAGGGGAGGAAAGGGAATTGTCCAGAGAAAGAGGTAGGCAAATGCAGAATCCAGACGTGGAGAGAGGAATGTGAAATCTTTGTGCCAGAATGGAGGACATGGAGATAAGAGAAAGGCTTAAAGATTATGCAGGAGATATTAGTGAATCTGAAAAGGAAGATGATGCCGGATCTGAAGAGGAAGAAATCCCAACGGAAGATGCAGTGAGTGAACGCTTACTTAAAGCTGTTGCAAGAATGAGTATAAAGGTAAAAATGGACATTCCAGTTTATGAGGGAAATCTAGATGGGGAAGAGCTGCTAGATTGGATTAGAGCTATAGATACTTACTTTGACTATGAAGATATTGAAGAAGATAAGAAGGTTAGGCATGCCGTCACGAGATTAAAAGTACATGCAACCTTGTGGTGGGATGAACTGCAAGCATAAGATTAAGAGCTAGGACAGGATGATTGCAAAGATGAAAGCAAAATTCATTCCCAGGGATTATCAAATTTCTTTGTTCAGGAGAACGCAGAACCTGAGACAGAAGATGATGACAGTGAAGGAGTATACTGAGGAATTTTACAGGTTGAATATCAGGGCAGGTCATCGCGAAAGCAATGACGAAAAGGTGGCCAGGTATATGAATGGCCTGAGATATGAAGTTCAGTATGAAATAAGTATGGAAACCATCCGAACGGTGGAGGGTGCTTACCAAATGGCTCTGAAAGCCGAGGAGAAGATGAGCCGAAAACAGAGTCAAAGAAGCTGAGGCAGGAGCCAACCCAGAGGCAAAGAAGTTGCCTAAGATAAACACCAGAAGCCCAAGGAGGGATGGAAGAAACCTCAGGGAAAAGTTGAAAAAGGTGGAACCTCACAGAGAGGACCATATGTTGAACAACGAGGAAAACATAATGAACAGAGAGGAGGATATGTTGATAATGATAGGTTTCCTCGTACCAGAGGTAGAGGAAGAGGAAGAGGCAGAGTAATCACATGTTTCACATGTGGGAAGAATGGGCACAGGTCGTTCGAGTGTCCAGAGAAAAGGAAAGAAACCAGAGAGACTCACATCGCCGAGGCACAGAGGTGAGATTCTGAGGTGGAATACGCTGAAAGTGGAAGATCGAGAAAATCCTTCTGACGCCAGAAAAGGAGATAGAAAATACAGCGCAGAGGAACAGTCTTTTTAGGACTGCTTGCAAGACCAAGGATAGAGTGTGCAAAGTCATCGTGGACAGTGGAAGCACAGATAATCTCGTTTCAACCGAGATGGTTGAAAAGCTAGATCTGGAGACGACTAATCACCCAAGTCTATACAAGGTTTCATGGCTACAGAAGGGACATCAGGTAAATGTCACTAAACAGTGCTTGGTTGACATTAAAATAGGAGGATATAATGACAAGATTTTATGTGATGTCATTCCTATGGATGTTTGTCATTTATTGCTGGGTAGACCATGGCAATATGACATAAATGTGATTCATGATGGGAGGATGAACACATATACCCTAGAGAAGAATGGGAGAAACCACACGTTTTATCCAATTAAAGATAAAGAAGTGAAGCCGGAAGTAAGCAACACAGTACTTCTCATGAGTGGGAAGGAATTGCTTACAGAAGTTAAGAAGAAGGAGGATCCACAATTCTTTGTGGTCAGAAAGCAGAGAATTGTTCTGACTAGCACAAGAGTGGGTGATTTACTAGAAGAAGTTCAGGAACTACTGGAAGAGTTCGCTTATATTGTAGTGGACGAATTACCTCATTCATTGCCACCGATGAGGAGTATGATTCATCATATAGACCTCATACCAGGAGCTGGTTTTCCAAACAAAGTCGCGTACAGATTGATGCCGCAAGAGAATGAAGAGGTTAAAAGACAGGTCCAGGAGCTGTTGGATAAAGGTTTGGTCAGGGAAAGCTTGAGTCCATGTGTTGTTCTGACAGTACTCAGTCCGAAGAAAGACGGAGGCTGGAGGATGTGCACTGATTCAAGAGCCATCAACAAAATAACTATCAGGTATAGATTCCCATTGCCAAGAATGGATGATTTGATGGATTTCTTAAGTGGAGCAAATTTTTTTTCAAAGATTGATTTGAAGAGTGGATATCATCAGATTCACATGAGGGAAGGTGATGAGTGGAAGAAAACATTCAAGACAAATGAAGGTTTGTATGAATGGCTTGTCATGCCGTTTGGCTTGACAAATGCACCAAGTACCTTTATGAGATTGATGAATGAAGTCCTGAAAGAATTCATCGGGAAATTTGTCATAGTGTATCTGGATGACATACTAATTTACAGTAAATCAGAGGCTGAACATCTGAAGCATTTGGCCATTTTGATGAGGAAGCTACAACAAGAGAAGTTGTTGATAAACATGAAGAAGTCCTCATTTATGAAGACAGATCTCATTTACTTGGGTTTTGTTATTTCGGCAAATGAGCTGAGAATGGATCCAGATAAGGTGGAGGTAATCAAGAGTTGGCCATCACCAAGGAACATATTTGAGGTGAGAAGTTTTCACGGTTTGACTAGTTTCTACCGGAAATTCATTAGGAATTTCAGTGGAATTAGCGTAGCAATGATGGATACAGTGAAGAAAAGACATAAATCTTTTCACTGGACTGATGAGGCTGAGAAGAGTTTCAAATTGTTGAAACGGAAGATTACGGAACAACCAATTCTGGTGTTGCCGGATTTTCAAAAGACATTTCAGGTGAAATGTGATGCAAGCGGGTTTGCCATAGGAGCACTCTTAAGCCAGGAGGATAGACCAATTTCATATTTCAGCGAGAAGTTGAATGAGGCAAAAGAAAAGTACTCCACATATGATAAAGAATTCTATGCCATCACCTAGGCATTGAAAAAATGGAGGCACTATTTGATTCCAAAAGAATTTGTTTTGTATAGTGATAACCATGCATTACAATTTGTGACTCAACAAGAAAAGTTGAATCAGAGGCATGTTAAGTGGGTTGAATACATGCAAAATTTCACTTTTGTAATAAACCATATTTCTGGTACTGCTAACAAAGTGGCTGATGCTTTGAGCAGGAAATGTTTGTTGTTGCAGGAATTCAAAGTCGGGATGTTAGGCTTTGATAATATGAGGGACATGTATGCGGATGATCAGGATTTTAAAGAAGTGTATGAAGCAGCTGAGAATCCAGTTCTCATAGATCGTAGCAAATGGGACAAATACATGATCCACGAAGGATTTCTATTTAAAGGCAATCAGCTGTGTATTTCGAATTGCTCCATGAGGGAGAACTTGTTGAAAGAGAAGCACAGCGGAGGATTGGTCGGACACTTTGGTCATGACAAAACATTTGAAAAGCTGAGAGAGTCATACTTTTGGCCAGGGATGCGAGCAAAGGTCAAGAGGTTTGTGGACAGATGCAGGATTTGCCAGCATTCAAAGGGAAGGAAACAGAATGCAGGTTTTTATCAACCATTGCCCATACCAGACAAGCCGTGGGAGGCGATAAGTATGGATTTTGTATTGGGGTTACCGAAGACACAAAGGGGTGTTGACTCCATCTTTGTGGTAGTGGATAGGTTTTCCAAGATGACACATTTTAGCCCGTGCCAGAAGACCAGGGATGCGACTCACATCACAAATTTGTTCTTCAAAGAGGTCATTCGACTTAATGGATTGTCGAAAAGCATAGTTTCAGATAGAGACACAAAATTCATAGGGCATTTTTGGAGGACGCTATGGAAGAAGCTAGGGACTAATCTGATGTTTAGTTCAACTTATCATCCTTAGATGGATGGGCAGACAGAAGTGGTCAACAGAATTCTGGGAGACTTGCTGAGGAGCCTGGTGACAGAGCACCATAGTAGTTGGGATAACATATTACCACAGGCAGAGTTTGCATACAATGATTCAGTGAATCGGAGCACAGGGAAGAGTCCATTTCAGGTTGTATATGGGATGCAGCCGAGAGGAGTTTCTAAGTTAAGAGATTCTGAATAGACTGCTACTAGCAGTGCTAGTGCAGAAGAGTTCGCTAAGGCAATGAAGGAACTTCATGGCAGAGTGAAGGAGCGACTGTTGAAATCAAGCCAGGAGTACAAACGCAGAGCAGATCAACATCGGAGACAACTTCAGTTTGAAGTTGGTGATCTGGTTCTGGCACATTTGAGGAACGAAAGGTTCCTGAGAGGAACATAAAATAAGCTCAAAAGGAAGAAAATCGGGCCATGCAAGGTCTTGAGAAAATTCGGAGAGAATGCTTATGATATCGAGTTACCCGATGGGATCGGAATATCTCCGATATTCAATGTCTCAGATTTATACCCATATAGAACTAGGGAAACAGAGACTGTAAGTGATGAACAGCTATAGGTTCAGTGGCAGAAGCAGATGCCAGTTGCAGAAAAGCCACAGATGGAACAAATACTGAATAAGAGAGTGGGTAAGAAAACCATACGGAAGGAATATTTCGAATATTTGGTCAAGTGGAAGGGCCATCCTGTTGAAGATGCCAGCTGGGAGACTGAAGTAGAAGTTCTGAAGCATGGACATACCGTGCAGGAGCTCATGGACAAGAGCCCATGCAAATTTTCAAGCGAGGGAGTATGATGTAGGAGCATCCCTCACGATAAGCAAGCCAACCTGGAAGCGGAAGACAGCTGGAAGACGTCCAGCGCAAGTTTTGAATTTCCCTTAAAGCTGATGCGCAAGTATAAATGAGATCATTTATTGAAGGCGCCTTGGTATAATGTAATCAGACCTTGAGCGCCCCACTCTCATCTGAGATAGACAAAGGCATTTATAAGTAGTAAATGTAGGTAGGTAGAATTGAATATTTTTGATTAGACAGTTTTAGAAGAAAGAGGGAAAACGAGATATAGACACCCTCATTATGCATTGTAACATAGTTCAAGGAAGAGTTAGAAGAATCTAAGGAGCGGGAGAAGAAGAGCATGCAGAGAATTGTATGAAGAACACCCATGTACAGGCATCTGAATTAATAGAAGAAAGATTTGATTCAATTTCATGGTTTGTTTTATTTCTCTGTGTGTGTTGATACTCATGGATGTTTGCTCTATGTCATGCCTTCACTTTTAGTATACTGTGTATGTGATTTCATATATGAACTGAAGTCAGAAAAGGTGCATGAATGAGTTTCAATTGTTTCTCTAGTTGAGCTAGAAGATTCCTGCAAGGAGTGCAGTCGAATTTGTTCGCAAGGAGTGCGTTGACAGAAGGGTTCAACTAGAGGTAACTCTGGCTCTCATTTCTTCAAAAGCGCAGTTAGGCACAGTGCCATGCAAGGAGTGCGCAGGCCAAGCTAAGTCTCAGAGTTGCGATTCTGAGTAGAGTATCAGAAGACTACTACTGCGGGTGTGTGCAGAGTAAAGCAACTTCAACACTTAACGTCATTGAAGACTTGCCGCAAGGAGTGCGCGCAAGGAGTTCTCAGAAGGACTTGAGAAGTTGAGGACAAGCGCAGGAGGAGTAAGCCTTCGAATTCACTGAAGGGTAGCGTAGGGAATCTGCTATTGGAAGTCTGAGAGAAGCGTCGCAGGTTGGCGAGTGGCGAACGAATCTCGTGGAGAGACTCTTCTTCATTTCGTAGAATCATCAAAGGGAGAGAGAACGGTCGAAATCCTCTGAGGAGATTCGCGATTCGCCGTGAACCGTCAGATCTCGTGGAGGTGCAAGGAGGTTATGGCGAGAGCATCAGAAGGTTTGAAGCTCAGGAGGGGCAGAGCCATCGATCCGAGTCACAAGGACCATTGGATCTACACGTGACATCGGATATTGGGGGTTCGCAAGTTGAACTCCAAAAGGGATTGCATAAGTAGTTGCGATATCGCGAAATGCGATATCTTGACAGGCTCAGGACCATCCGTTCTGTGGGACACGTGTCAGGAGGGCCGAAGTCGGAATTCGGCATATCGGGGGTTGTGAAGACGAGATACACAGACCCTGTGAAATCGCGATCCGCGAAACCCCGATTAAGTGGGGACGACTACCAGCATAGCGGGCTGAAGAAAGGCCGTAGTGGGAGCCAGCTGTCAGCTTGACAGAGGATCGGTGATTCAAGTTACCAAAGCATCGCAGGTGTCAAAAACCCCGATAGAAGGGATCCCAATAGAAGGAAGGGATTCCCTGGAGAGTTTATGTGGGAGGAAAATTCCCCGATAGGGAAATAGAAGAACTTCAAGTTCTTCGGGCCGAGGAAGGAGAGAGATCCTGTGAGTGGACGTGCCCTCGTGGGTGCGCCTGCATCATCCCTCTTACAAAGGACTCCACAACCTAACATAACAGATGAAGTCGGTGTTTTAGATGTTATGCATCTAACTAGAAGCCAGATTGAAAATGCAAGGGAAAACATTTCTATATGTGTGAAATAGAGAGAGACAATGACAACGACAATGACAAAGATTCAAAAAATTCTAATGAAGAATCCAAAAATTCCAAAAAATATATAGCCATCAAAATAACAATGCTTCAAAATTAATAATTAATACATGTAATGATTAATCTTTGTAATTGACCATTGTGAATGGTGCATCTCTTCACTAAAAGATCTATATAAGGCCGATCCTTCATTATTGAATATAGAGTGGAATTATATATATATATATATATATATATATATATATATATATATATATATATATATTCTCACTAGATCTACGCCAAAGGCTATCATACATATCAATCATTGACCTTTGGTCTTTGTAGTTTGTGCATGCACACAAAAAATTGTAAAGCACATGTCAATCAAGATGAATGACCTATGCACATGAAATTCCTTACTTGGTGATAAGCATAAGTTGGAAGTTCCAACAATTAGTACTTTATTGACTAACTCTACTTAGTGATCAAGCATAAGTGGGAAGTTTCAACAAGTAGTACTTTGTTGACTAGCTTGGACACATAGACATTGTAAACCACATACCATAACCATGATGTAGTTTTGTTTTTCCATTAATTGGTTCTACAAATACAATCATATTGAGTTTAAAAGACACTTATAATCAAACTTGTCTTCACTAACATCCAAATTTGAACGAGAGATCCTAAATTCATTTTCAACAAATGAAATTCTAAAACAAGTAATTGGTACACATTTTATTGTATATATTTAAAAAAAGTATTGTATATTTTAAAACTAGCTTGGACACATAGACATTATAAACCACATACCATAACTATGATGTAGTTTTGTTTTTCTATTAATTGATTCTACAGTTTTAAAGACACTTATAATCAAACTTTTCTTCACTAACATCCAAATTTGAACAAGAGATCCTAAATTAATTTTCAACAAATAAAATTCTAAAACAAATAATGGTACACATCTTATAATCAAACTTTTCTTCACTAACATCCAAATGAACTTCTAAAACAAGTAATTGGTAGACATCTTATAATCGAACTTTTATTCACTAACATCCAAAATTTCTAAAATTCATTTTCCATAAATGAACTTCTAAAACAAGTATTGTATATTTTAAAACAAGTATTTAGACGCATGTTATTTTATTGCATATTTTAAAATTTCATATTCCATTCCAATAAAGTCCCTTCTCAAAGGATATACGTTGTCACACACAATTTTATAATATTCCAAGTGGAGAATGTATTCACCTTCAGCTATGGAAACACTTTGCTTTTTAAGGGATAAAGTTTAGATTTTGGAATAAAAATCCTTGTGATCGTCTAAATAAGGGCCGAATTTCAATAAAAATGCATTCGTTTACGCAAATCCTTTACTTGTTTCACACTCAAATGGTTTTCCTCTTTTGGAGGTCAATGTGACTTAAAAACTCTGATCTCGCCTCAGAAAGTAGTGAACGATAAAATCAGATTATATCAGCAAAGGTGCCGAATTCCACTAAAGCGTAAGAGGCGCCAAACTAAAAAGAAATACCTGCACACCGGGGATTCGGATTTGGATTGGAGACCGACATGAAAATTCTCATCTGATTTTTCTAAAAATGAAAATGCGAGGAAAGAAAGAAAGAATAATAGCATCCGGTTGCCAAATCAATTGGGAATAGGTAACTACTGGATGCAATGGCATCCATGGCAGGGAAACCTAATTTAAAAAGAGGGCCTGTGAGGCAAAGGCGGCCTCAGAGCGAGCGAAGAACACTCTCTGCCTCTGCCCCTCCTCATATGCCGTAGCCTCAGAGACAGAGATTGGCTTTCGCTTCGCTGCTTGCTTGGGTTTCAAGCTACATTTATTTTCTGTTTCCTTATTGGTTTCACCATGGCAAAGTCTCTGCCTGCGAATAAGTTATCTTTTCTCAGATCTTTGTTAAGCGACCTTGGCAGGACTCACACTAGGTATGCACTTTCACGTTCTCTAAAAATTTAATTTCAGTTCTATTGCAGTATGTGTATTTGGAGAGGTTAGGGTTTTGTATGCATGTGAAACAGATAATATAAGAAAATATCAAGATTTTATTTTCTTTGTCTTCTTTTATGCAGGAAACAGCGGAGTTACGCAACGTCAGCGGGCGAAGCGGCGAGTTCGTTGGCCGTCGGTAGCAGCGATGGAGTTATACCGGAAGTGGCGTCGCATCAGCAGTCTAAAGCAGCAGGCGGAAAAGAACACGCGGAAGAGAAAAAAAAAGTTTTCTGGATGAGGGATCCTGCCACCGGCGACTGGATTCCGGAGGACCACTTCGGCGAGATCGACATTGCAGAACTCAGAGCGAAGCTCCTCTCCTCCGGAAAGTAAAAGATGGCATACAATATATAATGCAAAATATAATAAAATAACGGATCTTCTCTGTGACTGCAAATCTTTTTCTTAATGGGAATGAAAAAAAATTCAAGATCAAGAAACCTCGGTTTTTTTTTGCAGTTTTTTAATTTCATCGATCTGCAATGCTTGGAACGATGGTTGAGACCGTTTGGCTCCGTTGATTTGGTAGTGAATCTTTAAAACCCTAAAGAGCTGCTGCCGTGTCTGCTAGAGCTTGACTTGACTTGCGCAGTAAAAGTCATTTTATTTTTTTTAATTAGGTAAGAATTTTAAATTTTATAGGAATTTTGTGGAATTATGACTAAAGTTTTAAAGGTTTTTACACATTTTAAAAATTAGAAATTATTAAAATTCTAAAAAATAATCAACTACAATGACCATATTTCAAAATAGATAAAAGGATATAATATTTATTTCTACATTTATATATTATATATTCTAAAATTCACTACATTTATATATTATATATTATGTCTAGCAAGGTATATATACCTCACCCCGAATATTTGACTATTAAATTCTGTAGATTTTGCATTTCAGTAACTAACTTTTTAAAATTACAAATCAAAACATGCCCATTATTGGCAAAATGCAATGACTTGGAAAAATGTGACAAGTTGATATGAATAAGGGATGTGATATTGGAAAAATGCAATGAATTGGAAAAGGCTGAAGTGATGGGTGAGTGTTCAATCGAAAAATTAGACTTTTCAAAACTCGTTACATAGTTTATATTTATAAATCTTAAGAAACAAGTGAGATGTCAAAAGGGTGATATTGCTCAAGGTCGGTGATACTCTTGGAAAAAGATTGGAACTTAGAATTGATAGAAACACATGTTATTTCAAATGACTTTGTATACAAGTTTGAACAACTTTGTATTACTCAAAAACTTTGGTCATTTTCTAATTTGCAAATCTGTTCTTAAGAATTGTATTTAGAGTATGCTTAGAAAGTCCATACAAGAAGCCCAAGCCCATTTCGTGGAACTTAATAATGGATTAAAGTGAACTCTAGACATATTTTGAAGTTAACAACTTTAGTGGTGCTAAAATTATTAAGTGTGTAACCATAAAGATCTCCTTAACTACCAAATGTTGGGGGCAAGTATACAATCAACAATGCAAAGAACATGGTGAGCCCATCATTACATAGAATAATTGGAAAAATAGGGAACCAAAGAAGTGGATGAGTATGAATCTCAAGAGAGAAGCACTAAACCTACTTATTTCACTTACTCGTAATGGTTCCACATCTTGGAAAATTTACTAAAGTTTTTCAAGTCCCAAACTTTTTCGCTTGCATTTTTGCTAGTTCATAGAAACCATGCAATCTTCTTTTATGTGGCTTGCTAGACACATGGAGCATTTTTTAATCTTTGTAGCATCCCAAGAAATTCCCTCAATTGACTTTGTGTGCAAAAGTTGTGATCTTAGAAATTCAATGTATTAACTAGCCTCTTAGGGGCTCACATTCATTTTTCCACATCATTTACTAGGGTTAGTCTTTGCATCTTAAGGCATCATAATTCGGTTTTGGCCTCTTGTAATCTTTTCTTGCAAATGAGCACAAACAACACATCTCTATTTAGAGATAAGCTACTACCATTCTAGCTAATTTATAGTATTGCCTTACATTTTACAACATTTTCCGGTTTTCATTCATTAATAGAATTTGAAATTCATTATATTATTATGCTCCCTGCAATGTGTGTGTGTGTGTGTGTGTGATTCCATTTATAATTCTACCTTAGTTTCATTCTCTATATAATCCATATTAGTAGTGGTATTAGAACAATCTCCTCTTTGTTGTTTCTCCATGCATGTCCTTGATGAGGTCAAGGTATAGGGAGTTGTGTCTCAAACTAACTGAGCTTGAGAAGACCACTCTTTCTATCTCAATAAACCTCTCATGGAAGAAGAAAAGATAGATGATGGAGTAGGAGATCATATCAAGTTGTTGCTCAAGAAAGCCCTTGAGTGATAAAGGAAAGAAATGATGGATAATGTTTCCAAGATTCTTCAACAACTACTCCAAGCTATGACAAAAACGGGTAATGGAAAGTTGAAGAAGGACATTAGAAAGTGGTGTGAGTTCAACAAAATCCCCTGACACAACAATAACAAATGTCGTTTGAAGCATTCCTTTCTCACCAAGTCGAAATCCTTAAAGTCATACTTTGATTTGGATCTAGATAAGGGAAAGAGGATCATTAATGAAAAACCTAGTGCTACCATCACACCTGCAAATATCCAACTAGAAGATCTAGAGGAGATCGAGGAAGGTGAGTGCCTCTTCCATTCATATATGTGGGTGAAGGGCACTCCACTACATTTCATTGTTGAAAATAGTATCTAGAATAACCTAATGACCAAGGTCATCAAGAGATTAAAGTTACTGACAATTCCACACCCCGATTCGTACACCTTTAGTTGGTTGATATAGGGACAAGACATCCACTTAGTTAGTAATTTCACCTACCCTATGTTGTCAAGACCTTAAAGGTAATGTATTGTGTGATATTTTCCCACTTGAAGTTTGTGATGTTATTTTAGGACAACCCTATATTTGGAAGCATCATGTTGTTTGTGAGTCTAGGCTCTATTAGACATTGTTACTTTGGTAGGTCATCTCTACAGGGTACCAAGGGTAGTTTTGACATTCACAATTTCCTTAATCTCATGAAATAAGTGTAGGAAGGTAATCTCTCATATTTGGAGAATTGTGCTCTTCATGATTTCGTTGAAAGGTGAATGGAAGATAATTGCAACTACCATGAAATCTACACACGGTCTATTTATACATGAGAAGAAGGTGGAAAATATAGTAGAAGAATACATATATATATTTCATTGGCCTGTAGGGGTTCCTTTTCACTACCAGGTCAATCATTCAATTGATTTGATACCTAGTGCTCCTTTACCTAATGACCCAATATCTATCTATCTATCTATCTATCTATCTATCTATCTATCTATCTATCTATCTATCTATATATATATATATATATATATATATATATATATATATATGCTCGCTTTTGGAGAATGAATAAATAAAATATTAGATTAAGAGCTCATCCAAAAGGGTCACACTCTATTGAGGTCATCGTCTTGTATGAGCCTAATTGTTTGGGTGTAGAAGAGGATGGGACATGGAGAATTTGTTTTGATTATAGATATTTAAGAAAAATCATAGTCAAGAATTGATATCCAATCACCTATATTGACAAATTTCTTTATCAACTCAAGGGCACCAAGTGTTTTATTAATATTGACTTGATGTCAGGCTACTAGCAAGTACCAATTGATCAAATTGATGTATGAAATACTATCTTCAAGTATAAATAAATATTTTTTGAGTGGGTGTTCATTCCTTTTGGCATAACTAATTAAGCTCTAGTAATGTTCATGAGGATGATGGATGATATCTTGTGGCCATTCGCAAATTCTTTTGTAGTCATATATTTGGATGATATCCTCATATTAAAAAAACCTTGGGTAGAACATTTGCAACACATTTAATGTATCTTGAGCATCATATAGTGGCACAAGTTATATGGAAATATGGAGAAATTATTATTTGGCATGAAGATAATTAAATATTTGGGATACATCATGGATGATCATGGTGTGCATGTGGATCTAACCAATATCCAATTCATTCATGATTGGTAAACCTTGAAAACCTTAATAGAGATGCATATTTAGTTGTAACTTGTTAGCTTCTATCTTATTTTATGTTGGGATTCTCTCATATTGCTTGGCCCCTAAGCCAAGTGACCAAGGGTTGATCCAAAGCCAAGTTAATTTAGGTTGAGTCACAATAAAAAGACTTAGATTATCTTAAGAAATTATTTTGTTCATCCGCATTACTCACTCAACCCGACCTACAACATCCCTCCAAGATTAGGATAGATGTTTCAAATTATGATATCAATGTAGTCCTCACTTGGCTGCATGGGCATATGGTGGCATATGACAATGAGACACTCTCCCATACATTTTATAGATACTCCACATATGAAAAGGATATGTACTCCTTTATGTAAGCCTATAACCAATGGAAGAATTACATTGTACATAAGGATATGATCTTCCATATTGATCAGAATCCCTTGTAGTTCATGTTAATGTGACGAAAGTTACATAATGACTACTATTACAAGTGGTCCATGTACCTACAACAATTTCATGTGAACATCAAGAAAAAGAAGGGAAACACAAATAACATTGTAGATTGTCTCAGTTGATCTCTGGTTGTAGCAATGATCATAGTGTTCATCTATTGTGGAAATGAGCCCTATGAGTGGTCATAATTGTATGATAGTGACCTTTATTTTGATATTACCTACCAAACACTAGGAATATATAAACTAATCTCAAACTTTCATATATAGGATGAGATTTTATGCCTTTTGTTCCATATTTTTGTTCCTTCAACTAAGCATGAGAAGCTTATTTGAGAGGTGCATTATAGTTGGGTGGTAGCGCAGTTCAACATGGAGAAGATAGTGGCAGTGCTACAAAACTACTTCTAATGGTAAAAAATCCAGCAATATTCCAATATGTATACTGTATCATTCACTACCTATGTTATTTCCAGCTATTCCATCAGGAAGTAGGGGTTGTACAGTCCTTCGACTACCCCAAACAAACGCTAGGAGTTTGTCTACATGGAATAAATGTCCATTCTACCTTCAACCAAGAATGAAAATGATTGTGTATTTTTTGTTCTTGATTGGTTCTTTAAAATGACAATTTCGACACCTTGCAAGAAGAGTGTCACAACATATGCTACTCCTAATCTCTTCCTTCAGAATGTTTTGGTTCATTTTGGACTCCCACGGACCATTACCTCAAATACAAATATTAGGTTCTTGAGTACTTCTATTCTATCTTGTGGTCAAGGATGGACACCAAGCTAACCAAATTGACTACTTTCCACCCCCAAAACATGGACATATAGAGGTAGTCAAGAAGGTGATTTCTCATATCCTATGAATGTACAAATCCAAAAATCCATACATGGGATGAAATCCTTCCCTATGTTTAGCATCAATATAAGAAATCCCTTCATAGCTCTATTAGTCGCAACCCTTTTTAGGTGTTCTTGGGGTTCTAGCCATTGGACTTAATTGGCATATCTCTACCCATTGCATTTACATAGGAAGAATCCTCTCATGATTAGACAAAGGTTGATAGAGTAGCCAAATTTTTTGAATGGATCTAATAAATCCAACAACAAGCTCATGATATTTTTCAAAAATCTAATGCCAAGTAAAAGAAGTGCCACAATCAACATTAGTGTCAATGCATGTTTTAGGTGGGTGATAAGGTATGGTTGCATTTGAAAAAATGGTTCCTAAAAAAACACCATCAAAATCTTCTCCCATTGTAATATGGACCTTACACCATTACCAAGGCTATGAGTAAGAATGATTTTGAATTAAATATCCCCCTTTTTCTTGGCTTTCACATTGTATTTGATTTGGAGATACTTTGACCATATTTTCCACCTCTCTTACACACCTTAGAGGTGGTTACCTCTCTTAGACACCTTAGAGGTGTTGATACACTTGGCCCCTACAAAAATCAGTAGGTCATAGTCATTTGTATCATGGCCTTCTAGGAGTTTCTTGGTTTATGATGTAGGGGTTGCATAATTCTTGATATAAAGGAGATGTTACATTAGGAAATGGAGATGGGCATGTGCAAGATAATGATGGTCTCTCATGATGATTTAGTGGCAATCCAAACATGAAAAAACAATAATCTATTAAATTGGAGGGATTATTAAAGTTACTTTTACAATTAATTTGAATATGGTGCAAAAATACGAAACGTATAAAATTGAATTATCTTTCCAAATATACAACTTTTATTTGTAGAAATTGTGAATAAGTATGTGAAATTTGAGTTTTTATAACAATGTTATGTTATTTTTCTAACAAAAGCTAAGGTATATGTCTCCAATAGTAAGGTGTTGAGTACCTTAACAATGAAAATTCTTTCCAAAAACTTGTATAATTGGAGAGAACCCATTGTTCTAGTGCAATGTATTTTTTCAAAATTTATATAATTAATTTTATATATTTTTTAAATTATGAAAGTCAATATATCCTTGAATTTACAATGCCTTCCATTAATGTTGGTTACGAGGATCTTAACATTAACAAAAAAACATATTTTTTCTTTTAGATTATAGATATCTATCTCTTCTAGTGTGACATATAACTCATTTTAGAAATGGTTAAGATGACAAAAATTTATAGTAGAAATAAAATAGGTACGCATTCTAGGATTTTGATATATGCGAAGACAAAAATAGGTTAAAAATAATAAACAATATTAATTTTTTTAAAAACTATATATTTGGAATCTATATAGCCGACACTATATATGTCTATAGTTTCATCAACAATGGATTTTTGTAGCCTTTATAAAAATAATGTAAAAAATAGAGAGGTATTCATCAAAATGGAGGTTTTTATCTATTTGTGGACTGAACCACTAGGTTTGTCATCCTAAACCTAAGTACAAGCAAAACCAAGTTAGCATACATGTATGCTAGTGTTTTCATTCCCATCCAAAAAAAAAAAAATTATAAATAACACGTGTGCATTCTTAAGAATGTGCACACACTCTAGGAATGTGCATGCATTACTAAGTATGCACACACACTCTAGGAACATGCACACATTACTAAGAATGTGCACATGATTTAGAAACATGCACATGTTCCAAGAACACACATGCACTCCTATTTCCTATTCTACTTTTCTCCAAACCACCCTCCCTCCCACTCTCTCTCTTCTACATCTACCCCTCTCTCCCCCTCACTTTGAACCCCCCTCCCTCTCTCTCTCTCTCTCTCTCCCACTCCCCCCCACCTTTCTCTCTTTACCTCTAT
>JASDQU010586562.1:35920-53212 GCA_032191745.1 Picea mariana | reverse complement strand
ACTAGTTTCTGTAAATGGCCTCTGGAGTTCAAGGTTTGAAACGTTACAAATTTCTTTTTATAGAGAAAATTCCACAATGACTCATTTCAGGATGATTCCAGAACCCTATCTTGTACAAGTTGTATCTCTAAAATTATAAGGCCTCAGGAGATGAATTTTGAACCCAACGTACCTTGATCCATTAAATAAATATCCTCCAAGCCGTTCCTTTTGAAACATTGTAGAAAAAAAGTTATAGCGAAAATTCCACGGTGTCTCAGATGTAGCAGCGAAACCCCAAGAGCTTGAGCTCTTATACCATATGTTAATAACCAAACATCAATATAGCATAGAAAAACCTCAGGAAAAGTACTCAACACCTTGAAAAAGAGATAATTTCAGATAATAAGCCTCTTCGAGGGGGCAACTTCCTTTCACCCCACTTAAAGGTTCAAGTACAAGATGATTCAAAATGAAAATGTCTCCTTGGTATATATAGGAGACTAGGAGGTATATTTACAACTAATGGCCTAAAACTGACATAAATAAAATAAAATTACTAATATAATATGCCCCAATTAAGGGTTAATGAGCCAATATTAGGGCTTAACAAAAATGCAGCGGGGTCCCTTTCACCCACATCTGTGAATGAAAAAGGCACTCCCCCTCTTCAGGATTTGTTGGTTCTTCTACTTGAATTGTTGTGGTCATGACAATAGCAGTGGGGCTTGCATCGATGATCTGTCTTTTACCATTATTTTCATAATCAGATTTTAAATCAGGGTTCAACTCCTTGTCTGTGATATCAACCATCAATCACTGTTTTGAGAGACATTCATCGGTGTTGTGCCAAGGGATTTTGTGGAAATCACACCATTTTTCAGTGTCCTTCTTCGTCTTCCCGTGACCCTTCTTTTCCTGTGGCTTAGACTGGTTTTCAGGAATTTTTTTGTTAGGGATGTCTTTCTCATACTTTGGTTGTTGCATATTTGCAGATCCGAACTCTCATTTGTTCTGGTGCCTAAATTTCTTCTCAATTTTAACAGCATATCGATACACAGCCCTGAGTGATGAGATATCCATAAAATCCATTTCAGTTTGGATGTATTTGTGTAGAGCCCCATGGTATTTCAGAACCAAATGTCGCTCGAAGTCTTTGATACCTAGCTTGGTGCGTAAGGTATGGAAGGTATTGGTGAACTCTGACACTACTTGGCCCCTCTCTTGCTGCAGTGTGGTCCATCTCATGTATTGGTCTTCATAGTTTCCAACACGATAATATTGTTCCTTGACTGCATCCACAAAAAAATCCCAAGTGGGATCAACCCCATATATTCCAGACTCCTTTGTGGAATATATGTTTGAAAAGGGGTAGAGCCTTAAGGAGTGTGAAGGTGATATTTTCCCTATCATAAAAATGGTGAAAAGAGAAATAACCTTCTAGCATATTTGACCATTTGTCTAGGGCATCCACATCTATCTGACCTTCAAATATGGGAATATCAAAATTAACATGTACCTTGAAAGGAGAGGTGCCTCCAAAGTGGTCGCTTGATGAAGACACACATGTTGTTATTAGCAGTCATTGAAGGATGTGGAAAAAATTCTCCATCATTTCATCCCTTTGCCGTGTGAGAGCATGCTCAAGCAACATATTAATATAATCTTATGCTTCGTCGTTTTTCTTTTCTTCCACCATGGAGGGATTCTTAGGCATGCGAGAGCGATTTTCCTCAAGAGAGAAAAGCTCGAGAACCAACTTGCTATACTCATACCTCGTCGGGGACATGAAATGAAAAACGATCAAGAGCAACGTGCTCTGATACCACTGATCTAGATTATTTTTGACATGAAATGAGAGTGGAGATATAATAAAGCATTGTATAGAGATATCTCAGATATCCAATAATATAATAGAAATGTATTAGAGATGCAACCATAAACACGGAGATAAAATAATACACAATTTTCTATTAATGAGAGAAAATGTACAAATACTGTAAAAATACAGAGTGAAAGACTCGTTAGAATGGTGGCAGCTTATCTCTAAGAAGAGATGTGTCCGCTACTCACATTCGCAAGAATATGATTTTACAATGAGGCTCCAAAGGCCTTTTTATCATAAATAAAATACAAAACCCCAACCCCGGAACATGAAAAGCCAACAATTTTGTGGATCCCGTTTTGGGTAGTTTGTTGTATCAACTTCCCGGGGGCATAACTTTGGCATATGATCTAATTTGTTTGGGGCGCACGATAGCTTGTTGAAAAGGTATCATCAAGGAGATTAATTTTGGGGGCTCAATCAGTGCTTTTATATATCATTGAGAATCTCAATCCCTAAAAACCTTCATTTAGGCCCTCAAAATGGCCCTGGAAGTTAAAAATGACTAAAAATAGTAAATTACCAAAATTGCCAGAAAATCATTTTGAGATAGTTGGAAAAGGTGGGTGGCCACCGATATACACCTGGATAAGATGGGGAATGAGAGGGGATGGAAAATTTAGGGTGAAAGGCATACAAGAAGCTAAAAACTAGGAATAATGGGGAGAAGCGGGATATCTAGTAGAAGGTTTGGAATTCAGGAATGTGGCCCAAAATTTCAAGATTCTTATGGCTTGTGGTCAGTCAAAGAGCTTTAACTTGAGACCGTATCCTCAATAAAGGACATGAAGGCCCTTAAATATGTTTAATGTGCAGAGATAATGAAGACATGACGGTGTTATGAATAGGATCACAGAGAAACAATAATAAAACAAATCAAAACAAACACGAGAATAAAACATATAAGAAAGAAATACAAGAGAGACACCTATATATGTGGTTCACCTGATATAGACTACGTCCACGGAGAAACAACCATTCCTTGATTTAGTATGTCCAGTAAAATGAAGGCATAACACCTACAGCACATCTGTGTCAACCTCTTATTCACTCTCTCATAGTATCCTCTCTCAAACACACTACAATCTCTCGCCATACATAGCGGCAATACAATGCCCTCTTTAAAAAAGGGTTTTCTTCTAGGGAAAAAAGGTACCAGTAGAACCTTTACTGTCAAATATGCGACCTAATAATGAACAACCATGATTGACTATGAAATCACAATATAATATATAGGATCTCACAACATCCAAAATACCTAATACATTGACCTAGATTAGATTAAAACCTCAATTCCTTAACTAGAATTAGAAAACTATGGGCTGGAAAACTATGTGCCAAAACTTCCCAAAATGGATGCAAAAAAACGCCCAATTATTTTTTTCTCAGAGGCTCTACCCATTGTGACCCATCTGTTGCACCCAACACAAGGTAACAACATGTGAGAATAATCATGAAAACAATATAACACTTATGTTAAATAATTGTGGAGAAGCTTTGATGACGTTGGAGGAGTGTTGGAGGTTGGACCCCTTTGGAAATATAATTCTTAATAAGGCTTGGAACACATCCCCCTGGTTTTTACTTTGGAATATATGGAAAGAGAGAAAGGAAGGTTTTTCAAACAACAACAACAAACAATAGAGTATCTATGGAAGCTAATTTAGGTGAATGTATGAGAATTGTTAACATATACTAGCTAGGTTGGTGAGGACTAGGTGCTCTCTGGCATAAAGGAAAAAAAATTCAAAAATTGGCAATTAGACCAATGTCAGGGCAAATTTCCTCTCATCAATGAACCTATCATTCCCAAGTCTCCAGATAATTGGGAGCCTTCACTTGATTTCCACCTTCAACTAAACTTTGATGGGGCCTCAAAAGGAAATCATATCACCAACAATGCTTCAATGACCTTATGATGAACTATGCAACATAAACATCTTCACACACATAGATGACCAAACTCCAACCAAAGTTGCATACATCACAAAATACCCAAGATACAAACTTGCTAATACTATTTTCCCTATAGGAAAATAATCCTTCATATTGGATCCCCCCTCTAATTTTTTCATTACAATCTTCATAGTTATGAAAACTTGATGGTCATCTATACAATTTGCAAATATTAAAATGCACTAGTTGGGTGCAAGGAGCTAAAGTCTTGTTACAAAAAAATTCTATTACTTCATATGTGAAGAGAAATGTAATGAGATTGTTGTCAAGAAGAATGTTGTGTAAAATATGCAACATGGGTTAGAAAAWTCTACAAATCTAGTGKTTGTATCTAGACTATAGACATAAATTGGAAATGAAATTAAAATCCTAGCTCCAAAATAAATTGTTCACTCTAAAACCCTTGTTATTCAGTAAAGAAATCAATATCTACAAAAAACAAAGAAAGAACTCGAACAACAAACTTGAAAGAATGAACAAATTTTGTATTACCTCCATGGAAATCRTTTTTTCATGCACCTATGGASGATTTCTTGGAGAKGAGTGGACTCTCGGGCCTCCTCCTTGGGAGGGTTCTTTGTGCTTCTCRGATGTAAGSCTTCCCTCTTCTCCTTTTGGCTATAAGTAATAATGGTTKCTACTAGAAATGCTCTCAAGAGACTAGGGTTCATGAGCTATGGTGAAAATCTAATAACATTTTCCTACAATGGATGGAATGTGTGAAATGGGAGAGATATCTCGGTTTCATAAGATTTTTTTTTTTGAATAATTCATAGAGGGAAAAGTCATAAAAGGGGTTTTTTGACTTTATAAAGTGAAAATAACTTTAGGGAAAATGTTCCTTAAGTTATAATAGCGAGAAATTGTGTTAAAAGTGGTTTTATAAACATAACACTCATACAATGCATGGTGCATTTTGTTCTAGGTCATTAATTTTTGGGTGATAATAGATTCCCCCTAATGTATGAGGTTAGGAGCACATCGTATGACCAAAATGCATTATAGTTTTCTTTCACCAAGGGATGAGACAACCAAGGAGAGACATAGAAGTGTACTGGGAAGAAGAACCACTCGAAGAAGAGGCTAAATGAGACCACTTGTCAACAAGAAATCACAAAGTGATGAGTTACATGATCTTAATAGGGATGAGGTGGGCATACCCAAACTTGTCAAGATAAATCCTGGTAATGACTGCAATGTTGTTCCCTATTCATAAAGGGGATAAAATGATGAAACAACATGAGGTCCAAATACAATATGGTGCTAGAAAAAGAGGGCTAGACTACAACATAATGATACAAATAGTCCCATATACATATTCCTAGGTCAAAGGACCATGTCTACATCATAAGTACTGCTAATTTGGGTACATAATAACAGATTCCCCCACCCAAAGTGGAGGGGGGTGGAAACAACCTGAAAATCCTTATTGGACAAGAATGAGGTTCCAAATATCTAAAATGAGCCAACTAAACAGAATCTCATACTAATCGCTCTAAGAATGGTGAAACTGATCCAGTCAAATATCAAGAACTGCATATGAGGCTGGATCATGAATATATGTATGAACTCAATAGTGCAATGATGATTTAAAAATTGATCACATGATACCCTACCAAGTCTGAGAACAACGATGACGCTCACAGCTTGGTCCAGGGTAACCCATCAAGGAGGTGGATAGGTACCAGGGTAAATAGGACTAATCCATAGAATGAAGGTGATGATGTCTATAGGGGGGATTTTGTCGACACCCAAGAATGAAACAAGTTCCTTAGGTGCAGTATTGAAAGTACAACAAGTGAAGTTATATCTTTGCAATCAACTTTTGATGTTGAAACATGTGGGGTACTACGTGAATGGAAACCCCCTCTTGAGGTCTAATGCATCTCACACATGTCCAGTGAAGTAGATCATTGAACTGTCAAGTGTATGATTCTCAAATGTGAGATGATGAGATGAAGTTGAGCACGTGAGAAATAACCAAGTCAAAGAGCATTGATGACTCTCTCTACTTGGTTTGAAACACCCACCAAGGATGGAGATGAGTACAAGGTACACAATCCTCTAAGCCATACCCCTAGAATACAGGTGTTTCATTCAATAAGGGAAGGCCCACTGAAACCAAGGAAATGATTAATCGTTGAATCAAACATGAGGTAAAGAGTAAGTTGTGACTGATATAGATTGAAACCAAAGGTGGATGGGAAGGAAATGAGAAGAAGAATCAAGAATACCCTTTTTTAGAGCATAAATGCAAGGTTGACCTAGTAGTAAATGAAAGTGCTCTATCGGGAATGGTAAATTATTGGGTAAAGGGATTTTCAAGGACATATCAATAGGATGGGAAACATAGGATGGGTATGACTGATGGAGGTGTTGGAAAACTATAATAGGGATCAATGTGTAACTGAACAAAATCCATGGGAAATAAAGGTAACACATATCAGATGCTTTGAACAAGGGAAAAACAAGGATGTTGCCAAAAATATGAATATTTTTCTAGGGAGTACTATAAAAGCACAAGGCCCTCCTGATATTTCCAAAGGTGTGTTAGGAGGAGAAGTTAAGATATGTAGTACCAAAAGGAGAATACAATAGATCTAATTAGTGTGTAAAAGTACATAGTATCCGATCATAATCCCATGGCCGAGAACAAATGGGGATAAATATGGGGAACACGGAGATAATTCCCTGAAAAAACACTAGGTGGCAGTAATGTTGAAGGTGAAAACTATAAATGGAAGTGATCAATGGTAGGGACATTAATGGAAATATCTTCCAAGGTGATTGAATGTTGGCATAAAAATGAATTATTATCACTATATTGATGAAGTGGAGGGCTTATAATATGTGATTCAAAAAATACCAACATAAATGTGGGAATATAGAGGGAATGGTTGTCAACATGATGAGAAGAAATGTGTGTGGTTCAACTATAATATGTCAACTAATTGGATTCCAATACCTTAAATGACATGGGCACCAAAATGCAGCAAGGGTCACTATTCTAGGGAACCCATGTGAGGAAGGATATATCACTGGGTAGATGGAAGATGCATAAAATGGAGGGGTTGGTCCATCTACCCAAGTGAGCGGAGTCCTATTGGAAATTTCCAAGGAATGAAAGGAAAATGCAATAAATATAAGGGATTTAAACTATGCTAAATGCGAGGAAATTGAGGCTTGAAGGAGATCCATATCCATGAATAAAATAGGTTATCCATGGTGAATTCCTACACGTAAGTCAATAAATATGAAAACAAAGTGGTGATTAATTAATGTAGACAAGTGGATAGAAATTTAATGTGAACAATACAAGCTTTAATCCTTCTTGAAAAAATGGCTTCTAGGTGAAGTGTTAAAGCTCAAAATTTAGATAATTCCCTTTTGAATATCTCAAAAACATGATTCCAATGGTGTAGACAATGTGTCAATCAGATTTTGTATGAACTTGTATGAGGAAAACAAAAAAAAGGGATTTTTCTATAACAATGGCTTTCCCTCCAATTTCCAATTTATTGTTTCACTAGGTGGAGGCTAAGATTGGAGAGGAGGAGAAGGCCCTAAATCTTGGCGAGGTCATGGAGGCCAAACCAATTGTCATAAATTGGATTAGTGACTTTTAGGTTGGTGGCCAAACCTTACTTCTCATTTTTCAAGGTGGATTACTTTTGTAGATTAGGTCCCATACAACCTTGGGGGACCCCTACAAATTTGTTTAGGGCCAATGCACTTACCAGTCTTAGTATCTAAATCAAGAATACAGATACTAGCCCCAGTATCTGTGTTTTGCCAATGCAGATACTAGAGGGATGTTCTTCATGGCCAAAAATGACCCTTTTGGCCTAAATTTACCAGGGAAGCCCCTTTTTGAGAGAAAATGTGGTAGGGACTTAGATGATAATGATTGTGATGACAAGATCTAATAAAATGTGGTTTTCTTTAAGTATTTATGGTTTCATAGTTTCAGGGGAACCAAGCAGTGAGGGGAGCACTTTCTCACTAGAGGTTACTCAAGTACTTTGAGAACCCAATAATGAAAGTAGAAGAAAGTATACTTTCATGTATAGTACATTACTGGGATGGAGAGGAAAAGGAATTCATAGTGTAGGGCCAGTAGATTGAGATCACGCTACAAGATATTTACGTCCCCACTTGGATTCCTTCATTTGGAGTAGTGGAAGAGACTGGACCCATACTACCTCATGGGAGGTGATTAGAGGAGTTACTTGATAGTTATTGTGTACTTGGTGCCAGGTTCTAGGACTTTACTATCCATTTGATGGACTTAGAGAGTAGTTATAGGTGCGATCCACAATGACTATAGTGATATACATATTGGGTAGTCACTCTCTTCATAAAGTATATGGAGGGCATATGTTTTTGATCGAGAGGGTATTGAAACCTACTTTGGGTGGTCCTAGATGTTATTAACTAACATAAAAAACCATTTGACATCCTATAGATGGTATTGGGAGGTAATTGTGCATTTGGGATGGTCCTCTATGAATTTTCTTTGGGAGGATACCCATGTTCCACTCTCATGTTTTCATTTGTGATGGAGGCCCACAGGAGCCTCAAATGTGGCATTGGGTACAACTACCGAGGAGACGGGGTGGAGAGAGGATTGGGAATGTATTCCGAGTAGATTTATTTTCCCACTAGGTCCATATCTCGATATCCATTAAGGACTATCCATATGCATGCATTAACTATAAGGGGGATCCTAAGCTACCTCTTCCAATTGGTCAAGCCCAGGGAATCAATGGTAAGTACAATAACATCAAGTTATTTATATATCTTAATTGCATAGATTAGAATGTGTGAATATTTGGCACTAATGATCTTTTGTATGCAACTTAATATATTACAATAGTGAGGTTGGCGAGATAGGAAACTCACCGGGGAAGAGGTTCTTCTACCTATCCAGAACCATCGAGGTCCAATAGGGTAGAAGAGTTGGAGGAATTATTGGGGGATCTATGAGGATGAATGGACAAATTGATGATCGATGTATAAGAGTGAGGATGGAACAACCTGGATGATAGGTATGTGGTATCATGTTGGGGTACCATCTGAGTCATTTCCAGTGATGTAAAGGGAAGGGATGGTCGAGCAAGCTATCAGAGATCTGTCCACTAGGGACATGGTACTATTACCACATGATCCTCCTTCTAATGATAATGAGTAGTATGGGTGGCATAGATGCCCCAAGTTTTGATGTATACAACATGCTATGGACATGCCAGATGTATGTAGAGTAGTGGACTCCAAATGGATGCAAACTTTTTCGATGTTTTGATATATATATATATATATATATATTACAGATGTTTATGCACACTAGATCAGAGATTAATTCAAAATATTATCTTCTTACACATACATGTGCTAAATGACAATTTAGTATATTATTTGCGGTGATATCTATAAAGCTATTTTTACTTCTGGGAACATGGTTAAATGAAATTGATTCAAATGAATGAAACAATAGTTCAATTCATAGATATTTTCTAAAAAGGAAAGGGTTACACACATTATAAACATCATTCAACTATATGACGAGTAGTTGGGAATAAAGACAAACATGAAGGTGACAAATGTGATGGTCAAAAGCATCAGCTAAAAAACTGATCACAACATCATATTCAATCTGGTTGTTGGTGGTAGATCCTACACAAACACCACCATAGTGGATGATGGTATGCATGAGGGTAAAAAGGGCTCAAGCTACCAAGGCTATATTCATCGAATGATGACCTGCACCATCAAAATAACCATTATAGAAACATGACAAACGGTCCATCTGAAAAATGCAAGAAGAAAACTGATGAGATGTAGGATTTGCAAAACTGATGCAAAGGACTATCTAATGTATGTTCAATATGTACAATCACTCTACAAAAAATTATCAAGGGTATAATTTCTTGAGGTAGAGATAATTTCGAGGGTTGGGGAGAAGCTCCCCTTCAAGGCCCTCAAGAAGGTATGCCCCTTTACCCAAACATTTTTTTAAAATGTAAGGGCTCTTCTATAAAGGTTCGAATTTTCCCTGACACAAGATGTCGTGGGCTTGGTCATATACATGACTAAATCACCTTCACGAAAGAAATGAGGGTTGAACCTTCGGTCATACTAGGATTTTGTATGCTTCTTAGACATTTCAATGGTTTGTAATGCAACAAGATGGTCTTCATTGATTCGCTCCAACATTAGTCATTGATCTAAGGAAGTAGTGTTTGGGAGAAGTTAAATGGCCAAGTGAAGGGAGGGTATTTTTCACTCAATCAATAAAATTTCTTCCTCACCATGGACAAGATGAAAAGGTGTGAATCCAATGGAAATTTTGGTAGACGTTCTCTAGTCCCATAAAGTTGGGAAGAGCATATGGTTCCAGTTTCTTTTCTGCTTATAAGCCATCCACCAGAGCATGGTTTTGAGGATTTTATTAATAGCCTCAACTTGGCCATTCCCCTGCAGATAGTTATAAGAACAATATTGATGCTGAAAACCCAACATGGATGTGATATCATCTTAGATATGATTGTCAAAGTATCGGCCATGGTCAGAAACCAATTACTTTGGGATACCAAATCAAGTGATCATGTTGTTAAAGAAGAACCAAGCTAGAGTATTCCTAGTATTGTTGAATGTTGGCATGGATTTGTCCCATTTAGTAAAGTAGTAGATGGCCACAATGATGTATTTATGACTTTCGAAAGAGGGTGGGTTATACTTCATAAATTCAATGGCCCATTTTCCAAATGGATCGGTAGTGATAACAAGGTGCAATGGGGCTAGTGGGGTTTGTGCCTTAGGGGAAAAGAGTTGAAAGTTAGTACAATGTTTAACTGCTTATATATATTCATTGAACAAGGTAGGACAAAAATAACCTACATTTATGATTTTTTAGGTGGTGGACATCCCCAAAAAGTGGCACCCACAAGAACTGCTATGGAAAGCATTTAGGACCTACTCTGTCTCAGTATGGGTGAGACATTAACGCAGTAAGGTATCAAATCCCAGATGATCAAGATCATATCCAATGAGGAGATAATGAGGCGCTTGTTGACAAATACATTGCCAATCATCATGAGTCAAGTGGGGACCTAATTTTTGAGTTCGTAGGTCAGTGAGTATGTTTCCATACCAAGGAATATCTATGTATATAGTGAACATGTGTTCATCTGAAAGGTCATAATTCAAGGGAAGGTTAGGCTTACCATTTGGGAGACTAGAAATGAACTCAATAAGGGATAAGGATTTCTTACTCTTGGGGGTCATGAATTTTAAGTCAAACTCCTGAAGGATTATGATCCATCAAGGATACCTCCCATTGATCACTCATTGTCTTAATATGAAGAACATAGGGTTAGAATTGGTAAGCACCTTAGTTTTTTGCATTAGTTTCTATGCATTAGTTTGTAATGGCATAGATTCTAGATGGAGAAAACAATAGACAAGGCCAAATTCTCGTCATAGTAATAGGACAAAGAGGGTCTCGATAGGTTCTTGCTAACATAATAAATGATGTGCTCACATCCAATGATCCCATCCTAAACCAAGATTTTGGCGATAGTAAAATGTGAAGAGGAAATATAGAGGATGAAGTCCTTTTCAAAGTCAGGAGGACTAATCAATTGCATTGAGGCAAGGGCCCTTTTTAGCGTGTAAAAGGATTATTGAGATTGATAATCCCATAAAAATGGGATATCATAACATAATAAATGTAAGAACCCATGGAAAGTGGTGGAAAAGTCTAGGACAAACCGATGTAAGAAGTTGGCTTTCCCCTAAAGGCTCTGCAATTGGTGTAAGTTGTGAGGGGGGGAGGCGAGTTCATAAATGGCTTGAACCTTGAGAGGATTTATAGTAATACCAACTTTGGCAATAATGAATCCCAAAGGCTGACCAATTAGGCACACATAAGACACATTTGAGGAGGTTCAATCATATGTTGTACTTGTGACCTTTAAGGAATATAGTTCGCAAGTATTCTAAGTGTTAGGAACTTTTCTTTGAATGAGTGATGAGATCGTCAATTAGATAGGAAAAATAAGGTGAGCCAAGTCATGGAAACAATATGAAATGACACGTTTGAAGGTTGCTCCTGTTGTTTTTGTCCCAAATGGTATAACTTTATAGGAAACAATGCCTTAGGGAGTGGTGAAAGCCATTTTATACTGGTCTTGTGGCCAAATAAGGATATGGTTGTAGCATGCACACTCATGAATGATAAGACCTCATGGACCACACACTCATTGATAATATGATTGGCAAATGGCACTGGATAATTCATCCATATTATTTTGAGCATGAAATGAGAGTGGATATATAATAAACAAATATATCGAAATATTGCAAGAGATCCAGTAATATAACAAAGATGTATCAGATATATAGAACAAGAGGTACAGATATAGAGTAATACCCAATTTCTATTAATGAGTGCATTGTAGAGAACTATAAAATTACAAAGTGAAAGACTCACTAGAATGGTGGGAGCTTATCTCTGAGAAGATATGTGATGGCTACGCTCATTTGCAAGAAGATGATTACAATTAGGCTTGGAAAGGCCTTTTTAACATAAATGGAAAAACCCTCAACATCCAAAAACCCAGCCCCCTGAAGATGAAAATCCAAAAGGTTTGCAGCCCCAATGTGGAAATGAAGCGTCAAAATTCATGTGGGCCCTGATGGGGTAAGTTGGTACAACAACTTCCCAGGGTCATAATGTTTTCATATGATCTTTGTTTTAGGCGCATGATAGCCCGTTGGAAAGTTCTATCTGAGGACTACACAATATGCCATAAAAATTTTACTTTGTCTATAGCTTGACTGTGGAAAGCCCTAAAAATGTTGTTTGGGGCCTCAAAATGGCCCCAGAAGTTTAGGACTCAAAAATCTAGGAAATAACTACCAATGATGAAAGCTACATGTGATCTAGATGGAATAGGTGGGTGGCCACTGATATCCATCTAGATCAATAATTGTCCTTGGGACATGCTTTGTTCATATCCTGAAAATTGGTAGAGACAAGGACGGTGCTTTGCTTCTTCAAAATGGGGACCAGGTTAGAGACCCATGAAGCATATATGATAGGGTAAATAAATCTTGCCTTTTGTAGTTTATCAATTTCATCTTTGATGGCAAGGGCTTGACTGGGGTGAATAGACCTTTACTTTTGACAAACATGGATAACATTTGGTCATGTATCGATGTGATCAACAATGGAAAGACCAAGGTTAGGAATCTATGAATAGGATCAAGTTAAAACATAGCAGAACTTTTGGAAAAGGAATTTGTAGGTAACAACATCTTTAGTTGAACAATTTTCCCCAAGAAGGATGTTTTCGTTGACACTAGGGGTATTAGAGATGTTCAACTTAATGGTAGGTGAAATGTTGGCCATATTCAATTATTCAAATGCATAAGGGGTAGGGATAATATTTTTGAACCAATTGAATTGACCATGGGACACAAAGTCTTTTGATTCAACACCATATTGGTTGGTGGGACAAGCTTGTTGAGTAACAAAATATGAATGATGATGCATATCATTCCAAGTTTAATAGGAACGATGATGCATATCATACCAAGGTTGTTTTTCTAATAGAAAAATCAATATTATTGTAACTATTAAAATGGTTGGTCTTGAAAGTATGGACATATAAAAAATTTCTAATCGAACAATCAATATTCTTGTAAATTTTGTACATTTGATAAGGTTCAAAAAATATTATTTCATCCTAAGTGGATTGTTTTTAGAGCTCTTCATTGAGAATATTTTTTATTAAATATTCTTTGTTTGTGCCTTTAAGTTGTATTGATCTTTAGATGCTTCAGCATGTAAGTAAAGAATTGATTTTGATTGGGTAAATGTAGATGTCGATACATTGATTATTGTGTGCTACAACTTTTGTGATTTGGGTGATGACACATACCTTAGTAAGTTGATCCTTCTTAATATTCAATTTAATGTTTTTAGGATTTACTTGTATTTTCACATTGATCTTTGATATTTTTGTATTCATCGGTAGGTAAACATCATTTTGCTAAGATACAAATTCATCAATGGTGACAGTTGGGCCTTCATTGTAATTGAATTTATAGACGTCTCTCTGTTATTGAATTGCTTCTTTATTTGAATTCATGTATGTTTTTTTTCTAATAAAATTTGATTAGTGACAACATTAGGTCTTTCCATTTTAATTGAGTTGTAAGGATTTCCTTATCCATGGTTTGGATTTTAACCTTGTAAAATCGCCATTATAATCCTCATTTTAATTAATGCATAATGTAGATATGAGAGTGGCTATTGCCAAGCGATGTAATATGAAGAATGTGTTTTATGAATTTTAAAAAATATAACGTAATGCTAGTTGTTGGGGAATATGGACATATATGGGGGATAATTTATCCACAAGAGAAGAGAGTTTCTAAGAGGGGTCCAAGGGGAAATTAATTATGGATATTAATTCAACCCATTTTCTTGAATTTTATTATCATTGGAGATAACTATTTTTTTGTTTTAGTGTATGAGAGCTCAATTATCAAACTAATGCAAGAGGGTAGGTGTGAGAGTCACATCCCATAGTTAATGGAAGCATGGGGCTGAAGTACAATCAACATTGGGTAGAGTGAGAAGTCAACTATCTTTGGAAAATGGAGGAAATTCGTATGGGAATTTATGGGCAATTTTAACACATTCAATTTTACATGAACAACAAAAGGGAGAGAAGAAAAAAATAACACTGGAGCTAGAGAAAGAAGGTTGGGTGAATTCTAGAGCATGTTGGAGCGTTTGGAGCACTTTGGAGATAAAGATTGAAGATCTTGGTTATTAGTTATGAAGAATAAACTCTTGTGAGTTTCTCTGTAACAATAAGTGTTTGTTGTTGTTGCTAGTATTTTTCATGGCAGTGAGTTCCATTGAGTTCCAAGTAGAGATATTCCTAGTTACATGCTCCAGAGAGACCCTGATAAATGAATGGGATGACCAATGGAATGAGAGCAGTGAAGGGGTACATTCCTTGGGTTGGGAAGGTCAAGAGGAAGAGAGCTGGAGGAAATTTGGGATAAATGTACGAGAATACCAGTGGGTTGTGGGATATCTAAGTTGTGAGGGGATAATGAGAGACAACCTTTTCTTATGGATTCCTAACCCTAGCTCGGAGGTGAATTGTTGTTGATATTTGGAAAAACAAGTCTATGGTTGGGTGGAATTTCCTTCCCAAATAACTGGTTGTGCAAATATTTTAAAAAGATAAGTGTTTATTTGTTTTCTTGAGTTAATTTATGAGTTTAATTGTTGTGTGTTTAACTCTGTGCATGAGAATGAATTATATGCTATTGTGGTGAAATTATTAGTTGCATTTACAGTTTTTAATAATATGGACAATTGCATGAACTTA
Source organism: Picea mariana (assembly GCA_032191745.1). Taxonomy (NCBI): domain Eukaryota; kingdom Viridiplantae; phylum Streptophyta; class Pinopsida; order Pinales; family Pinaceae; genus Picea; species Picea mariana. The sequence goes on along the minus strand of JASDQU010586562.1, from coordinate 37,978 downwards.
ATTGTAATGTTGTTTGTAATTCAATGTTTAAATGTATTTGTTAATCAATTTTGGTAGTAACGATAATGGGATTTCGTCGTAGCACTTGAATCATCGCGCGCTTTGGGAAATAGTTGCTACACACAATACAAATCCATTGCGCGCACGGCTTGTCTTGGTGAGGAGGCGATATTCATGTTAACTAGTATGATGTAACTGCATTTAAATAATTGGTATATGCAATTGTTAAATATGTGTATAATTTGTAGTCAGTAAGCTACAGTAATTTAGTTAGCAACAAAATTTTGAATTTATGTGTATTTTCTACAAGTAATGTTCCACGGTTAATCTACAGATGTTACAGATTGGTATACGACTTTTTTTTGTTCAAAATCGGACTTGTATGGGACTGAAATTAGCATGAAGTGGGTAAATTCATCATCTCAACATTTTAGTTGTGCTGAATTTGGAGAAAATGATAAAATCTGAGTGAAATTCTCAAATTTCTAAGCAAATTCAAGTCGGAACTGCACCCATAATGGTTGTTAGGGAGGGGTCATTTCAACTTCCAAGCAACTAAAATTGTCTTAGGCACGAAAGTCAGGAATTTTCACAATGGTCGCAAGCTGGAAAATAGGGAAAATCAAGTAAGTGAAGAAAGGACTTGCGTGCACTAAATATTGGTGCTGCGTAGTGCAAAATTGGTGGTGTACAAAATATTGGTGTGTGGTATAAAAGTTGTGTGCACTAAATATTGGTGCATGGTATAAAAAAAATTGCACACTGAATATTGGGGTGTGATATAAAAAGTTGCATGCATTGAATATAGGTGTGTGATAGATAAGTTGTGCGCACTGAATATTGGTGTGTGATATATAAGTTGTGCGCACTGAATATTGGTGTGCGGGGTGTGTGCTAAATATTGACGTTAGGCATTTTGGATCTGGTGCATGCTAAATATTGGTGCATAATACATAATTGATGCAAGCAGGCTTCGTAAAGGAATAAGAGAAGAAAGGTGTCCACATAGGCAAAATTGTCCTATAGTCTAAAAAAAGAAAGAAAAAAGAGTTTGGAGCCAAAATTGTATTTTGGCCATAACAAGAGCATAATAACTTAGAAGAATATAAGATTTTATGGGTTTTTTCCAAAGTGTCGAGGGATACATAAGTGTCAGAGAGGGCCACTGAACAATTATACTCTAAGTTTTTAGAAAATGTAAATTACATTTTTTTGAAGATCAAGGTTAAGCTTAGTGGAAGGAGCCTCGTTACTGTTGAAACTTGTACAAAGTGTTAGAAAATCATACATGAAAATACGGTGTGAAGGGATTGCACAAATTTTAAGGAGTTTGGAGTGGAAGTACCAAAATAAGGAAAAATCCACTATTCTTGGCCACTTTTTGGGGGATTTTTCGGTGTTTTAGAGGAGGAAAAGGGCCCCAAGATGGAAAATATAGAAAATTTTATTTACTTGAAATTTTGTATACTCATCAAGTGATACAAATTTGGTTCAATAAATTTTTTCCAGAAGCATGCAGTTTGGGAGATAGTCAATTTGGCTAAAAATTGCAAGTCTGGAAAAAGGGGTGAAAAGGGACAAAGTTGTCATTTCCATATTGTTGTAGTTTTTTGTTGGAGCATTAGATATGAGAGTTGTTATGAATTCCCTATCACCATTATTATCTATGCCTCATACAAAATTTTCTTTGGTTCCTGATAGATTTACTTCTACAAGTGACATAAGTTGGTGTCTGGGATTAATTGCACTGAAATGAAAATTTTGCAAAAGGGGTAAATTAACAATATTCAGATGACTATAACTTTCCTCTCAGATATCAAAATTGAGCAAGAAATAAGTCCTTGGAAATATCTCAGAAAGGAGGATCCATATATCAAGCCATGAAATTGGTCTAGGTAGTTTAAGTTACAACCAACACAAAATATGATTGATGGCATTAGAAAGAAAAAAACTTTAGGCATTCTTTTCCATAACTGTGTGTATATATTTTGTCTAAAAGAAAATTGTTTGCATGAACATTATCTTGTAGAATTTAGAGGTACAGGAAGGAATTTTGGT